>CABHPR010139493.1:0-29239 GCA_902168415.1 Peromyscus melanophrys
GGAGGGACAGTGAAGTTCTCCTTTATAGTAAGGTAGCAGTTGGTGCATTACTCGTGTACCTTACTGCGCTTCTGACGAGCAGGAAAGAAGGAAGGCTCAGAGAGCTGCTCCTAGGCCAGCACTGCCCTTTGCTGTTCACCCTACACTGCATGTTAAAACCCTGCAGCACATATAAAAGGAAGCAGTGAAAAGCATTTTAACATATTCAAAAAAGAAATTTACACATAAGAAAGTGTATCAAGTTTTGTAAACCTGAAGAATTAAATTCAAATTTGGTTAGTACTGCTTAAAGGTAAACATTAAACATCTCAAATTTCCTATAAATTAAAATTTAAGATACTGTGAGTACTGAAGGAAATTTATGTACAATTATTTCATACGAATCACTGCCTTTTGAGTTTAGTAACAAAAGCATTTAAAGAAATCCTAGTGGAAGGCTAATTTGAAAGTAAACATGCTTTTAAAACTTAAATATAGATCTTGAATTAGTCCCACGACAGGCTCAAGATCACTATTAAAATAAAGCCTGGGGCACATTATGATGCCTCAGATTGGTGGGTGGATTTTAATTGACTTGAAGACTGCCACAGTTCTATTCTCATAAAACCTGTAACGCATTTCCAGCATGGAGGACCCATCTGTGCCCACCATCCATCTGTTAGACGTGATTGGCAAAGTGGTAGGGAACGCGCAGTGGTTGCCTCTGCCTGAAAGGAATGAACCACAGGATCTTCCAGCGAGTGCCAAAAACCTCTGAGAAGGTCTGCTGCCATGGCTTCCGGGGCCGCGATCTACAGAAGACAGCATTATTAGTGAGAGACAGCACTCCCATGGTGCACTTCAGTCAGCTGAAACAATACAGGTTGGCTGGGGATCCATTACTGGACTCTGATGCATTGTGTCCCAGCATCACAAATACAGCTTTTCTTTCAATGTGGCATGCAGCTGAACTTCAGCTCTGGATAGCAGATATTGTATCTGCGTCGTCAATCAACCCAGGGTAACTCTGGAAGCAGAGGAGGAGCTCAGCATAACAGAATGTGTGTCAACAACACAGTAGCAAATCTCTTTTGATGTACTTTCGGGACAAATAATTTAACTTACTTCTGTGAGACAGGAAACAAGAGTGATCAGTACTTATTGTGTTTAAAAACTCTGATGGCTCAAAGACCCCTACTGTAAGACTGGGATACGCCTGTCTAGCTTGGGCCTCAGACGGGGCACCAAGAAAAAGTCATTATTATATTAGTTTCCTACTATTAACATATGCACACAATTCTCAAAGGTTCTAAGTTGTTTTTATTTTTAAGTAAGATCACTATAGACTTTATACTTACATTTCTTCACAACAGTTTGACATCTTTTCAATAGATGTTGTATCCTATTAAAAATAGAAAAATTATATTCAGATGTAACAAATTTATCAATACTTCTGTTTTATGGAATATTTAAGCCTATTCAGAATATATTCTAAAGATTTAACAAGTTTCTATGTCTACATATATCCTGGAGTCCCCTTGGAGAAATAAAATCAACATTACATCATGTCAAAAAAACTACTGAACTACAAAAGTGTCAAACACCTCTACAAGAACCACTTCATTCAATTATAACCTCTGAGGACACCTGATTTCTTGGTAACTCTTTTAAAAGCCTAGTTATTTCCACTCAACTCAACTGTCTACAAATAAACATTAAAAATAAATGAATATCAAACGATACATAAAAACCATCAATGAATACAGAACTACCAAGACGCAGAGTGCTAGTGACTCTGGGTTTCACAGACTTCTATAAATAACAAATTTCCATAGGGCAGTCTATACATCAATCATGTTACAACACCTTTTAGTATGAAAATTAAAGGTAGTTGATTAATATGCCTTCATTAAAATAAAACATTTCTTTTTTTTTCCAACAAACAAACCAAATCTTTGCAGCAATACACTCTCTTCTGGGTGTCTGAACAAGGATGTAAGGCAGGCACAGAAAGCAAGCACTTCAGCAGAAGGCAGTTTCTGAAAATGCTGATGCAATCTGTAATAACAGAGGATCTATCAACTAGACTGACAAACTGTTACGATATCCAAATACCCAACAAATAAATTGTACAACCTTATATTTAGGTAAAAATTAAGAGTGTAAGCACACTTTAATGCAATACAAAGGAAATATTCTTCAAATGTGCAAAAACATTAAATTGTTGCCTTCGCCCTTGACTTGACCTTACTACTTGCTCACACGGCAGACAGTGGAGAATAACAACATTAATCAGAACTACTCATGGAAATACAGAACTTCCTTTAGTGGTGCTAGTCCACAGCCCTTTACATTCAGGCATGCTAGATGAGCACTCATGATGACAAACTGTCAGATATGATGAACGAGCAAGCTGGCTCTAGAAGGGAGAAGTAAATCTGGGTTTAGGAGACTAAGAGCAAACAGTTCCTTTACAGAGTTTCCTGAAGATTTATAAAAAGAGGGCAGATTTACTACATGTTCTATATACATCAGCCTTTTTTATTATGCCTTGAAATTGATGGTATTTGAAAATTCTATTGAAAATAAGCATCTTTTTATTGTGTTATATAACTTCCTCTCAAAACAATTATTTATTCTAAACACAAACACAGCCTACAAATATATAAGAACATTTCTTAAGAATTTAGAGGAAAGCTGGACTTGAGGTTCACATCTATAAAGGAAGTGGGTAAGGTCATTTTAATAATGTCTGAGGGTGTAGACGTAACATGAGACTGCAGAGGGAGAGAGAGAGCACTCACCACATGCTAGCTCTAGGGCAGTGGTTCTCAACCTCCCTAATGCTGCGACCCTTTAATACAGTTCCTCATGTTGTGATGACCCCCAACCATGAAATTATTTTTGTTACTACTTCATAAATGTAATTTTGCTACTGTTATGACTCATAATGTAAATATCTGATATAGAGGATATTGGATATGTGACTCCTGGGAAAGGGATCATGATCCACATGTTGAGAACTTTCTTTAAAGGCATGACATAAAGCCACTGACAACACCTTTACACCTGAAAGCTATGTGAGGACAGGAAGGCAGGGTCCATCTACTGTCACCATTAATCCTGGGGACAACTTTTACTGCACAGAATCTATACTGAGTAATTTACTTGTGGTCCTGAAGAGAATCAACTTTAAAGACCCCAAATTCAACTTTCATATACAGAGACCGTTTAAAGGAGTCAGACAACTTTCTAGAACCTACTTCAGGAAATAGACAATACTCCTCTTTAAACCACCAGGAGTAGATAGCTGCTCTCTTAAAGGATGAGATGTTTACTCTGTTATAAAGAGGAGTTGGGAGGCTGCCCAAATTAAGCTACTGTGTTCTCTAGAATGACAAGTGCTCACCACTCTCTACCTCTGCATCCAGAATACTGTTAACACAAACAGCAGAAGTCTGTAGCTGCACACCAGAGCACTGAGCTCTCACTCTGGGAGGAGCAAGCAGGAGTCAGTCAGACCTTACCACTTACAGGCAGGCCGAATGCTCAAGACAGACTCTGTCACTACAGGAAAATGGAAACCATGCTAGCCACAACTGCTAACCCTAGCCTACTCTGTTTTGTTTTACAATGTGGGATTTTTTTTAAGCATACTGAAAATACTCGACCCTTTTAGCGGCACTAGGGAGGACCAACAAGACCAATGCTACAGAGGAATATACTACAACATACAGCTTCAGCTAGCCAGCAGATAACCGTTCTTTCAGGAATGGGAAAGTCACACAGTTCCTGGGTGTTGCTACAATTAGTTGCTACAACTGTTTATGCCTGGAATGTTCTAGTGATCAAAATGTCTAATACTTCAATCGGCCTGTATAACTAAGCAATACAAAAGAACGCCTCACTATTTAAAACTGGAGTTTTGCATTGAGATCCAGCAAGAGTTTCAGAGACAGGTATTATCTTCCCTAGTCTCTCTTTCAATACTTTGTCTTTTCTTAATGGCTAATCTTGGCATAAGAAGAGATCTTTCAGATTCAGTGTAAAATTATGTTTGAAGGTAAGACTGGATCATGCCTGGAATGGAGAGAAAAAAGTTTCTTAGCAGAAGGGAGAAACAGATTTATTGGAAAATTAGAATAGGGTATAGTACAAAAAGCAAGAATTTATCACCATCAGTTTCTTAGTTAACAGGTTAACAGGGCCAAGAACCCGGCCCCTGAGCACAGAAGGCTGATAGCCGCTCTTCTTTGAGTTCATTCTCACCAAGCACCACCACTTGGACACATAAGGTGTTCTGTGGGGAAAAGGATATATGGGAGAGAGGCCTTATACACACTGAACAACAGATAAAGAATAAACAGCCCATCTGGTTCCAATAACTATCTTCAGGGATAGAAGAGTCCTTGTTTTGGGGCCTATTTAAGTCTAGAAACAGCTTCCAAAAGGAGTTTCCTAGCATACCAAACATTAAGAACTGATGAAGTAAAGGTGGCCATCAGAGAGGGAGCCCTGAAGACAGCTCCATATCGCATCCACAATCACCTGAATCAGTCCTCACTGTAGGTCTCCTCGGCCAGTAAGCCCCTACGCTGCACACAGTTACCTAACTTAGGACTCTACGCTGACTTCATGTAGCCTTGGAAACACTTTTCAGGAAGGTTTTTTTGTAGTTCAAGATCATGGACCTGCTCTGTCTCTGCGTTCTCCTAATTTTAAGAGCTTCATTTGATTGCTTACTAGTACATGAATAGCAGTAAATCTAATTTTTATAATTTTATTTTTATTTATGTGTTGGGTGTGTATGGTGGGGATGGGGAGGTACGCACATGAATGAATGAAGGTGCTCATGGAGGCCAGAAGAGAGTGTCACATGCCCCAGGGCTGGAGTTACAGGCACTTACGAGCCATCCAATGCAAGTGCTCGCACCAAATCTGAGATCTCTGGAAGAGCTGTACATCCTCTGAGCCATCTTTCTAATCCCCACCCCCTTAACTTTAAAGTCAAAAGCACCTAGCAGGACAGGGCTGTACAAAATGGGCATCTTGTATACGTCTGCAGGACTGAACTGACTGGACACACTAGACAAAGCATCATTCTTCCTCTTTAATTGTTTCTCAATGTGAAAGCGAGGAAGCCCTGCCACCCTTCCTTCTCTCTGCCCGCCAGGGCTCCTTAGTTTACTCACTGGAAACAGGCAGCTCTTCACCGTCCATCGCTACCAGAGGACCAGCGGTATCTTTTATTTGAAATGTGAGGATCACATAAACATTTCATCAGTAACAGGACAATAGTGCAGAGGCAGAAGGTTTTACATTTGCAGCCACTGAAAATCTCTTTCCAAAGGAATTTCTTTGCTCTTCTGCATCAAACCATCATCTGACTACACAAAATTGGTGAGAAGTTAAAACTCCATATCTCAATTTCCAAGTAGGAATGCTTACCTCCTAAGTTTCTCTGAGGTTTAAATAGATCAATATGTATTAAAATTCCTAATAAATCTCAATGACTGGAAAGTCCTCATTTTTATTGTTTTTAAGCACTTCCTCATGCTTAAAAAAAAACAGTATCTCAATTATATCAGTTACTCAAATTACGTTTACAAGAGCTTATAATGAAAGACAAAATGACCGAGACTATATATGTAATCCTACAACTAAAGGGGGTTTACAATCCATTCATAAAGTAAAAACTCCAAAGTAATAAATCATTGTTCATTTATTCATCTATTTATATAGAGTAACCACAAGCTACATGGCAAGGTTTTTAATAAAGAAGCTGATGGTCAGCAAAGGTGTCCACACACATACAAAGAAACCACATGGGCACATGTGCAGCCACAGAGTGTGACTGTACACACAGGCACACATGTGCAGACCACAGAGGGTGACTGTACACACAGGCACACATGTGCAGACACAGAGAGTGACTGTGCAAAAGGTGTTTTATCAGTAACCTCACAGTTGCCACAAAGCTGAAAGAACTGAAAATCTATGCTTCCAAGTGAAAACCCAAACTTAACTACTTTTACATTTTAATATCGAAATTACACTTCTGAAGAGGTTTCTGGTTATCAATAACAGACAAGAGTTGGGGAACTGAAAGAGCCTTGGGACTCGGGCTCAGGAGGTCACCAACAAACCAACAGAATGTAAGAGACACTTGGCTCCCTTTGGCAAAGACAGAAAGTCAATATATAGAAGATTCACGCTTCTTCTATTATGTGTACAGTGCTCTGTCTGCCAGAAGAGGGCACCAGATCTCATTACAGACGGCTGTGAGCCACTATGTGGTTGCTGGGAATTGAACTCAGGACCTCTGGAAGAGCAGCCAGTGCTCTTAACCTCTGAGCCATCTCTCCAGCCCCACACATTTCTTCTAACCTCACAGTGCACATGAATTCAGATCATGAGCTGATAAAATCAACTTCTGGGGAAAATGCCTTGTAACAAGTTAACACAAAATGTTTAGCAACACAGCAACATAAAGTGTCTCTACATTTAGGGGTCAAGAATTCTATGCACTAACTATCATACAAGCATTATCAAAGTTCATTTGAATGTTTCAAGCAGTCTATCACACTGAGCAAAGAGAAGTGAGATACAGAAACACTTCTGCTCAGAAACACACTTACACAAGTCATTTAACTCCACACATAATTGTGGTTACTACAAAAAAAGAGAAACTAGTCTCTATAAAATTCTTTATTATATCCACATACAAAGAAATATACCCAGTGTTAACATAGAGCATGAAAAGCATCTAAGAAACATAATAAACTTTGGCAATATTTTTAGGGTTTGAAGACAACACTGAAGAGATAATGCCATATAATTTTACAATTGGAAGTGCTGTATTAGAAAATCATTTTCTAAACTAGATATAATTTAGAAAGGAAAGCAAAAATGCCAGTGATCTCCCTTTAAAGAAAAACGCGGGCTACAAGAACTCGCACATGTGCAGTGCCGCGGCAAGCTCAATGCTGAGCATGTTGTGCACACAGACTGCACTAACTCAATTCACCGACTCACTGACATTTGGCAAAACTCAATTATAAAGATCGACAATTCCAAGCCTACATTTCTGGATACATATTTAAAAGCAAGAAAATCATTAATTGATTAATAAAATGCTACTTAATAGCAAATCTCCTTTAATCTGATTTAGCATTTGAACATGACATGCTTTTCATTGCATAAGATTAAAACCCCAGTTAAATTAAGTCACCATCTTAGTTACAGGCCTATTCTGTGAAGAGACACCATGACCAAGGTAACTCTTAAAAAACGAAGCATTGAATTGGAGCTTGCTTACATTTGCAGAGCAACATGCTGGGAAGCATGGCAGCACACAAGCATTCATGGTGCTGGAGAAGTAGCTGAGAGTTCTATGTCCTGATCCAGAGAGAGACAGAGAGACAGAGACAAAGACAGACAGAGACAAAAAAAAAAAAAAAAAGACTGACTGGGCCAGACATAGGCTTTTGAAAACTCAAAGCACACCCTCAGTGACGCACTTCCTCTAACAAGGCCACACCCCCTAGTCCTTCTAATCCTGTCAAAGAGTTCCACTCCCTGGTGACTAATTATTCAAATATATGAACCTATAGGGGCCATTCTACTTCAAACCACCACAGTCACCCATGTACTAACGATTCTTTCTATAAGCAAATGTTGACTACAAATCAAACATGGGTCAGTAGGTATAAGGAGAAATATTTTATGTAATGATTTTAAAAGTTATCTTTTGTATTCAACTAGGATTCAATAGCATCTGTGAGACCAAGGCAACAATCACTTAGCTCTTACAAAGCTGCAGCTCAGCACATCTTCCTCACCCTACCCTAATCTCACCACACTGAGCAACAATGCACTGTGCTCCAAAGATGACGGCAGAGGCTCACACTAGCACACAAACTCCTGTGCCCAGGAGACAGAAATGCTTGTACACAGAATTGAGACAAACTGACTCCTCCAATGTCAATTACATTAACAACAATATCACGGTCTACTTCATTCAGATACAAGAGCAAAAGAGCTAAGTCTCAGTGAGGGCCTCTAAGAGAACCTGTTTCCTGAATAAAGGAAACAGCATCAAAGCCAATTGCTTTTGTAAACATGACTTCCAATTCAGTCAGAGCACACAACACATACATTTGAAGCCTAATTTAAATCAAATCTGAAAATAAAGTAAACCCTTAAAATTCTGCTTCAGATTAATCAGTTTACTAGAAATACCTGATTGTGTTGCAATCCTCTGATTTGGAAATGAAATTATGGGGGAGGGAGGGCATTCACTCCAGGTTAAAGGAATCTCCAGTGGGGAGATAATTACTGAACGCTGGAGCCCTGCTTCTCTGAAACCTTAGGTCAAAGTACAGGAGCCAGCATTTGCTGTGCTCATTTCTTGTTTAACAGACCTACATTCCAGCTGTGAAACTCCAACTCTCCACAAGGAAAAGATGTTCTTTCTTTCCAAAGAATCTTTTGCACATGGGAGCACAGGGCTAGGGAGAGGAAAATGACTTCTGTGGAATGACTGGGACTTACTTCTCCACTGCTCTAATGCGATCTTGAAATTCACCACTAGCTCATGGGTAGTGATCTGTGCATTCAGATATGAGGAAAGGGATCCAGAGATGAGGCCTATAGGCAAGCTTAGTTTAATAAAAAATAGAACAGAACAAGTATTTACGAAGAAGGGAAGCATAGTCTATATTTTTAACTTTAATGTTTTAAATGTTATTTTGTACGAATGTTAATAATTCCTTAGATTTAAAAGTCACATTCCGAAGAAGACATGACAACTGTAAACAGCTAAGTCTCTCTGAATCAGCAAGGAGAGGAGTACCTTCTGAAACCATTACCCATTTAATCCAGTAAAGAGCAGGGCTTGATGTTCACCATGACAACCCAGGGAAGTGGACTTACAATGTCCTGTAATGTCTTTCCTTCTCTGTGTGGTGTTTGTGTGGGTGTGTGCACGTGTGCACACTCATGTAAAGGTCAGAGATGGATACCAGGTACCTTCCACAGTCACTCTCCACTTTGGTTTTGAGGTAGGTGCTCTCAGTGAACCTAGAGCTCACTAATTCAGCTAGAGTGGATGGCCAATGAATTCCAGGGCTCCACCTGCTTCCCTCTTCCAACACAAGGGCTACAGATATGTGCTGCCACACCTGGCTTTTATTTAGGATTCTGAGAACCCAAACTCAGGTCCTCATACTTGGGCTACTGAATGAGCTATCTCCTCAACGCAACTTAGAACAATTTCCATTATAAGCATTTGCATTTGAGAGCAAGTACAGTGGTTAAATATCAGACTGACAAAATCTATTCCCTCCCTCTCAGCACTTGCATCTGTTTCTGAATGTCTCATAGTTGTTGTATTTTTGTGTGGTTTCTACTCAGTTTAGAAATGACCTATGGAACTCAATTTCCCTGCTTAATACAATGTACTGCTATTCAATATTTAAAAAATATATACAATCTGAAAATAATTATTAACATGTCACATTGTGATAGTATCAGGCTAGAACCAAGCAAGTAACAAATAGCTCACTTATTATGTTCAACTCAGAATGCTCAAACTTTATAGTGGAGGCCCTTTACAAAGCTTGAAATAGTTGCCATCAAAGTATAGTCTTGGAAGTTAATGGGGATTCACAGGGGGAAGGAAGTTGCTACTCAGCCACAAGCCCCTGCCAGCCCTCAGGAGTGATGGGTACTTTTAGCTGAATGTTTCCACATGTCCACTCTTAACTATTAACAGTAAGAACAGGGGAATCAGAAAATTTCTGTTTGAGGGATTTAAATATCCACTACAAATTCTGCCAAATTCAAAGTTGGAAATTAAGCAATGTACATAACTTGTTGATTTTGACATGTCTTCTGAATTAGAAGCTCATCATTATTAAGTACTTATGAATGGGCATAACAGTAGAGAACAGAATTTTAGGGAAATAATCTTATCCTCAGCACTGTTCCTCATAGCCATGTCACTTATTATTATCACTACCAAAGGGTATTAGGAATATTTACACTCAATGGTAAAAAAAAAAAATAACAAATTTAAAAAAAGATTAAAACAGACATGTCACAAAGCTCCATGGAACGCCAATAAGCATATAGTGTTCAACACCCATCATCAGAGAAATGCAAATGGAAAAAAGTACTATTCCAAACCACCAAAATAGCTACAATTACCAAGACTGCCATCAAGAGATGGCAATGATATGGAGCAACAGAAATTCTCATGCATTGTTGGAGGAATGCGCCTCACTTGATAAAAGGTCCAACAGTAGGGGTGGGGGGGGGGGGGGGATAGGCTTCATGTGACACTTCTAGAACAAGTTTATTATTGCAGAAAGAAACTCTACACCCCTAAACTGTCATCCTCAGTCTCCAAACCCTATGCAATCAGTATGCCATTTTCTTCCTGTATGTATCTATTCTTCATATTCCACACAAATAGATTTGCTGAAGTATGTGATCTTTAAGTCCTCATGTCTTCAAGGTTGTATGTGTGGTATCATGTACCAGCACTTCATTCTTTTCATATTCTCATGGACAAGTCACAATTCTGGCATCAATATAACCAACAGTGTTGGACTTCCTCCTGTCTGGGGCTCCTCAGAATAAAGCTGCTGTGTATATACATGCCCATCTTTATCCTGGATATGGAAAAGGAACTGCTGAGTCTAAAGAAGAACTCTGTGGTTCTCTGTTTAAAGAACTATGGAGCTGCTCTTTGCAACACTGCACAATGTCATACCACATCAGTGTGTGAAGACCAACTGAGTTCTAAGTCCACTCACACTGCCTTGAATAGAAGCACAAAAGTTTGTCATTTTGTTGAAGTCCAATTATTTTTCTCTGGTAGTTTTCACTTTGGGTGCTCTAAGATTATCGGTTATGTTTTCTTCTGAGAGTTATTCTCTAGCTTCTACACTTCAGCACTACAATCCATTCTGAGATAACTTTTTCCTTATACCATGAAGCATAGAGACAATCTTATTCTTTTGCATGTTAATATCTAGCGGTCCCAGAATCATTTGTTGAAGACTAATCTTTTCTGCACTGAACAGTCTTGGCATTTTTTTTAATCAAAAATCTATTGACCATACATATATACTCTGCTGGCCCTCAATTTTCATGAGTTCTGTATTTGTGGATTTAACTGACCATGGGCCTAGACTACCAGGAAGAAACTTTACCCACACTGAACATGCAGAGACTTGTCTAGACATCCTACCCTAAACAACTTGCACAGGATAGCAACAATTTATATAGCATTGGTATTGTAGTAGATATTATAAAGGATCTAGAAATGATTTAAAGTATAGAGGGAGATGTATGTGCAAATACTATGCTATTTCAATATGGGATTTTAGCAGCTACTGCAGATTTTGGTATCCACAGGGCATTCTGAAACCAGTTCTCTACAGATAGCAAGGGACTGTATAGTTCTCAATTCTAGTTCATGTACATATATGTCCATCTTCAGGTCAGTACCACAATTCTTGAGTACTGTGGCTTAATGGTAGGCTTTGAGGTTTTCTTTCTTTACTTTATTCATTATATGCTGGTAAGCACTTAAATGATCATATGCAATATAGATGTTAAACAATGCAATGCTGCAGCCCCTCTGAGCATGTTTACATACATTCAAATGCACAGCTTCTACAAGGTTATTTTGACAAGGTTGGTCAAAAGGAATGTACATCTTAAATTTTGATAGACATTGACAATTCACCTTCCAATAAGGTTAAGTCAAATTATACTCCTTCCAATAATATTTAAGAAGCCCACTTGACCTACTTCTCTCCAATAGAGTATTCTTTTTTCAATCCTTACAATTTTCTCCAATTTTCCAATCCCTTTTGTCATGATAAAAGGATGTGAATATGGTTCTTCTAAAAAATGACTGATACTACAGCAAGTACACCAGTCTTCTCTCTCTCATTGCTTCTCTACCTATACTCTAAAACTGACCTAAGAAACATATGTAATAAATACACCCATGAAAAGAATAGTACCTGACACTGTCAAGTGGTTGATGGAATGTTCCAATACGTGGTATGAAAAATGACTGCATCCAATGTAGAGGAATGTCAGAGTAGACTTGACATTCCTTCAAGACTTTTTTCCATATCAAATATAAAAGGAGGAGCTGTCAGTCTTTCAGACATACTAAACAGTGATAATGATTTATTAAGTTAGTTTGCCCATCAATAAATCAATTAAGACATCCAAGGAATGGTTTAATTACTAGTAAAATGTTTGTCTTCACAATTGGGAATTTATCTTAAATAATTTAAAAGAAAACATAATATTGAAATAGTGTTATTTGTAACATAGGAAAACAAAATGATCGGTGTGGTATAAAACGAAGATTAGAAAAAATTACTTCACACTAGATGCTAATAATAGAAAAAAGTATATGTCATTATTAAGACTATAAACACAAGGTCTGCTGTCATATAAAAAAATACTCTGCTAATTTTTAAGAGGGATGCAAAATTTTATGTATACTTTATACATAATTAACAGTTGCAGGTAACAGTCTCTTCTAACTTGTAAACTTCACATAACTTTTTAGTTATTACATCATCATTTAGTTATAACCGCAATTACATCATCTGTTCATACATGTCAGTTTACATAAAAAATATACTTACTGTGATGATGCCAATCAGTTGTGTATAAAAGAGTCCTGTTATTCCAACTAACATAGTAATGCCCATAAAGGCAGCTAGTCTCATGATAGCCAGCTCATGCCGAACAACAAAGAGGTCCTACAAAGAGAAAGAAAGTCTTAAAAATGACTCGCAGAACCGCCTACTGTTGAAGTCATAACCAATATGTCATGCCTAAGTATTCCCCTTCCTGCTTTAAAGAAACCACCTCCTCCTCTTGTTCCATGTCATCAACACACAAATATTAGAAATTTTCAAAAATAACTTTAGAACTTACAACAAGAAAGTTGAACACTACAGGAGTTCACTACTGTATTGTATCTTTAAACAACAATCTCTCTCAATACCAGGGTTATAAGCTACTTTTTTTTTAAACATTGTGGCAGAAAACGAAAATCAGAAAAGGTATGGGATGTTTGATCCACAGCGGAAAGTTTGTTATTACACTGCCAAAATTTTGGAATGAACAGACATGATTTATAATATTAAAATTCAAGTGACCCAAATCCCTAATAAGTATCAAATTTAACCCCAATGAGGGGAAAACCTGCGTAACAGTACACAGGACAGCCTCTTCAAGCACACTCCATTCATTCTTCCATCAGTCAGCCCTGTGACACACATGGTCAACAATAATGATGTGCCTTACACACTCCGGAACTACGCTGGTACAACTCGCAAACGTGCCATGCTGTACTACTGGAGGTACGGGCACAGAGTACTGCAAAGATGGATAGGAACATGGTGGGGAACGGGAACTGTGATAAGGCAAAGGTCATTTGGTCATTTCTAGGGAATGGAACTGAGGATTCTTAAAGTGAACTGCGTTCTAAGGACAGAAAAACAAAAACCACTTTATTTGGCATCATGGTTCCTGAACATACCAGAGGGCGTCAAAGAATTAAGATTCTCCAGGAGCCTGTTGCTGTTAAACTTGGAAGTAAAACAGCCAGTTCTTAGATGCAACAGGTGGAGGGAAGGATGCCCCAATACAACCACTGTGTGCTTATGGTCTTTTCCTTAAAAATGACTGTCCCATCCCCATGAGAACCAGCCTATCACTGAGGGATTTGGGTTGTTTTGTTTTCTAAGAAAAGAAATAAATTTGATCCCATCTGACATATCTAACATAGAGATTTGAGTTTTCAAAATGACCAAATAACCACCTTTATATGCAGAGATTAATGCTGATATGAAAATTCATTTTATAACAAAATACATTTTATTTTAGTCTTAAAAATCTTTATAGCTGTATTATTTTTCTGCATATTTGGGCCTTTTGTTTATTGTAGCTGGAGTTTTCTCTCTGGGTCCCACCAAGCCCTGGCAGTCAGACAGCCCACTTATAAAATAAACACACAGATGCTTGTATTATTTAAACTGTTTGGCCTAATGGCTCAGGCTTCTTGCTAGCTGTTCTTATATCTTAAATCAACCCATTTCTATTAGTCTATAAGTTGCCACGTGGCTCGTGGCTTACCAGTACCTTACATCCCGCTTGTCATGGTGACGGCTCACAGTGTCTCTCTGCCTCAGCCTCCCACCTCCCAGAATTCTCCTCCTCCTTGTCCCGCCTACCCTATCCTTCCTGCCTGGCTACTGGCCAATCAGCTCTTTATTTATTAACCAATCAGAGCAACACATTCACAGCATAGAGAACATCCCACAGCAGTTTATTAATTTCAAAATATAGTTGGAGTGTTTAGAAGTTTATTATGTAATTCCTCTCCTCCTACGTTCTTTGAAGGAACATAAATTCTTTCAGTCTCATTACATCCTAATGGAAATTAATATCTAAAGGGAAACTCACAATTTATACCTCTCTAGTGACTATCAATGAATGCCCAGAATCAAACATTACATTTTGTATATATGTATGTACATGCAACTTTGTTATTATTGAACAAATGCGACCAGCACCTGATTTCCAAGCAGACAGTGAATACTTAAGAAAAATGGTCTTGTTTGTCTTTCCATATTTTATCAGTAGAATTTCTAAAAAGGATGGAGCAACTCATAAGGAACTGGGTAACATATTTTCTTGTTAAATTCGTAACTGAATGCTGCACTGCAGTGTTTGGTAGAATTAAGACAGTGGCAACAGCGCTCCCAGGTCTTAACCATTTAAACTCAAGGAGACTGACAGTCTCAGATGCGAGAGCTGCTGTGTCTCCATGTGAAATGCTACTCTATTTAGAACTTGACGCCACAGGAACAGTCTCATGGAGACGTGCACAGTCATCCTGTTATTACAGCACATGCTCAGGGCTTGTACAAGGTTTCTGTTTCATCTGTCAAGACAGAAAAGGAATCCACTGACACAAAGAACTGACAACTGTTAGATTAGATTGTTTTTGTCTACCAATATCTGTAAATGTTATACAGAACATCCCCAGCGGTAAGTCAGTACACATGAACAAAGCAGCTAGATTACCTTCACACTAGCATTAATAGTTTATTTTTTTCATATTGATCTTAACCCCACATTCTTCTTTGTTATACTTATCAAAAGTTCATAAACTAAATATGTATTTCATCAGTATTTTCCATTTTTCAGGGAGCATAACAAATAAGTGACCTTGTACATGATAAGAAAATGAAGATCATTAAGGCCTAAAGTATTGTAATGGCAATAAAGAGCTGAATGAGTCAGATTATCTTTAAGGATGATTATACAAAAAAAATTTTTTTTAATTATGAGATTTAGAAATATCCAAAGATACTTGCAATCAAATCTTCTTGGTTTTGTTTTGTTTTTGTTCTTTTTTTTGTTTTGTTTTTGTTTTTGTTTTTTTGCCAAAAGCCTAGGCAAGAATTGTGTGGCACAATTCTATGACACAAAATCCAAATAGCGACACTATTAGACATCCACCAGGTGGGATAGCAGTAATGTATCTTGCTAGCAGAAGAGTCTGGATGGCCACTGCACATTATTTATTTCCCTCTTAGGAATACTGGCAGCAAGTCCTTTGTTTAAATTCTCCCTCCTCATCCCCTTCTGTTACCCCTGCTCTCATATCATTAAATGTAGTTTGTATAATTTTGACCTTCACATAAAAATAACTATAAAAGAATCAATCAGAAGTTAATTTGAATCTACTTCATCTAAAAATAATTTTAAAAGCATAATTTTAGAACTGAAGTGGCATTCCACAAATGATTAGCTGTGTAACTCCTACTTTAACACTACAAATTATTTACTTAAAAATACAGATTTTCCCTCTCATAGATAGTAATTACCGTCTACAATATCAGTAGGCAGTGGGTATACAGGTTTTAAAATTTAAACTATATGACATTTTTATAAGATAGAATGAGCAGTCTTTATGTTAGATAAAAATATTAAATGTAGGCTGCCTCAAAAAAAAAGAAAAGAAATCATCAATGTATGAATCTATTGACTTGTCATTCTTTTAATAGCAAATTTTGTAGTGTGATAGTGTATTTCAAATCTACACTTACATCTTTTAAAATGCAGTATAAGATTGCCTAGAAACTTTTCAGATGCACAGGCCCGGTGGCATTTACCTACGATGCTTGCACTTGGGGACGGAGGCAGGGAAATCGGAAGTTCAAGGTCACCTTGGGCTACATAGCAAGTTTGAGGGCAGCTTAGGCTACATGAGACCCTGTTCCCTCCCAACCCTAGAAACAAAGCTCTTCAAGAGGAAACAGGAGCAGTGTTTGCAGGCTGGTGCTTGCTGTGCCAGAAGCACGGCCCAATCACCTTGTCAGATCTGTGAACAGATAAGCACAGAGTCTCCGCCATCTTACCAGTCTCAGGGACACTCCAAAAGAGTGTTTCCCACTATTCCAAGTATATACAAGTCAGAATTACCCAATCTAAGATAAAAGTTGGAAAATACATGACTGATGAAAGATTTATGCCCCAGATATAACTTAAGAACATTTACTCTAAATACATTGATACCTTCCTTCATATTTAATTAAAAATCTGCAGTTTTCTTTTGTTTCAGTAATACACTAAGTGACTAAAAATCTGCTGATGAAACTCTTATAAATAAGTATGTGTAACAGTCACTTATAGACCTTGGCCAAAGATTAAAGTTCATCTTCTTCAATATTCATTTAATTCATTTAATTAGAATAGTAAATGATCTCACAAACAATGGGTTTGTTAAATCCTACAATAATTTTTATCCCAATAATTAAAGTAAGACATCAGTTTCAAGAGTTTTAAGAAAAACCCAACATTACACTGTCATGAAAAAGTTAAACAAATTCAGTGCCTAACATTTTAAAGGCTTTTCTAGACTTAAAGCTTATACACTTTACACATTTTCCCAAACTGATTATTTCATCCTATTTGTTTAAAAACTGAGCCTGTTACTCAAGTTTCTGAAAATTTCTAGACACCCATTTATTATTTTCTTACACTAATTGCGATCTTTGGAATTTTTTAACTTACGATTTATTTATTTTACATCATGTACCTGAGTCTTTTGCCTGCATCCTTGTATGTACACCGAATGTGTGCCTGGTGCCCAGGGAGTCCAGGGGAGGGTGGTCAGATCTCCCACAACATCACCTACAGATAATTGTGAGCCACTAGAGGAGTGCTGGGAACTGAGCCTGGATCTGGCAAGAGCAACAAGTGCTCTTATACACTAAGCCATCTATCCAGTCCCTGGAATCTTTACTGTTTTCAATGAGGATAAATCATATAAACTAATTTTTTTTTTTTTTTTTTTTTTTTTTTTTTTTAGCTCATGGGCTGTCCTTAGCAGAAGACCTACAATATAAATCAGTTTAAGAAAGAAATCCTATTTGGGGCATCAATTCATGTTGAACTATGCCATTATACTTTCTATACCTTCCTTCCCTCAACAACGGGTATGTTCAAGTATTTCCCAACACTTCACGAGTAGCCAGGAAAGGTGGTATTCTGAAGGTAAAGATCAAGATGAAGCACGGGGCAGGGAGTGCAATCCAGTGCTGAAGGGTTTGTCAATCATGCACAGAACTTAAGCTCATTCCCCAACACTACAGGGGGAAATAAGATTCTTTTTTTTAAAGCATGAAGTTACTGTAAGAAAAAGAAAAACCAGGGACAACTGCAAAGAAACTAAAATAATCCATTTCAGAAAGAGGTCTCCTAGAAACAGAAAATAAGAAATGGAAAATTAGATTCCCAAATGGTTCATTACCCAGAATTTGCAAACAGCCTGCTTTCTCTCAATTTTCTTTTTCAAGAGTTATTCATAATCTACCAGCTTCTCACCAACACTGGTCAAGTGCCATTCACAGGCAATTGTATTCTTTTAAGTGAATAAACACCTTCATCTTCAAAACTAACAGGCACCTGAGAGTTGGTAACACTTTGTTTCCCAGCCTAGAAGACCAGCACTCAGCTTTGGATCTAGAAGGAGAAAAGACACTCTGCTGCCACCTATCTACCTGAAAGGAGATCTGATCCAGAAAAGCAGGTAGAAACTTCCCACTTCTCTCAGGACAAAAGCAAAAGATCAAAGTCAAGCACACACCTGCTGCACAAAGGATGCCCAGCACTCATTAACTGCAAACGAGCCTGGACCTCTTATCTCACAGCTCAAGTAATCAGGGACAGAAGGTGGGTGAAAGAGGGCTGACACTATCTGGCCAGCTGTCCACACAGACTCAACAGCAGGACACAGGTTTTTATTGGTCATAGGAAAAATGAAAAGGGTAAGAAGAAGGCCCTACAAAAAATACATATGGACTAGCATTACTATGAAGGTCAACATGGTAATGGTGACTTCCCTACTGACATTAGTGGTAACGCTTTACAATGTCATCCTCAAAAGGACTTCTATGAAAAGAACAGTTATTACTTAGCCCAACAATACCTGCTATAGTCAGTATTTTATAACAGATTTAACCCCAAATTTGACCATTCCACTAAGCCTCTTGTAGTTTTCTTGTCTCACACTGTTTTTCTTCTTTCTGTTTTGCTAATCTCTATCTCGCTATAAAGTCTGTCCAGAGCCCAACAGTACTCAAACCTTAGGGCCACATGCATTTAAAACTCTACAGAACTCTATTTATATAGATTAGGGCATCTTGGTGTTGCACAATTAGGCTGAAGATGGACACCCCAACATTGCAGAGGAACTCTAGGTGACTGCCAGGCAGTTAGCTGTCTCTGTCATTCTAGATTTTTGGAAGTTGCTTACAATGCTCTTCCTGTTTACTTAGGTAATATTATATCCTTCTGGGGTCTTTGATGTAGTTCAAGACTAGATAGTTATAATTTTCCTTGGTTATGATAAAAGATAAATTAGATATGAAACTTTAGACTTACAAATATAGGATAGATAGAATATTTTCTTTAATTTTGCCAAATACAAATAAACCATATAACTGTAATTCCTGTTTGATAACTTTTCTATTATATATAATTTTACTATGTTAAAGTTAAAACTTTCCTTTTTGATTAGACAGAAAAGGGGAATTGCTGTGGGATGTCTTTCTGTACGCTATGAATATGTGTTGCTGTGATTGGTTAATAAAGAAGTTGCTCTGGCCTATGGCAAGTCAGGTTATAGCCAGGCAGGAAATCCAAGAGAGAGCTAGGAAGTAGAAAGGCAGAGGCAGAGGAGATAACAGCTACCATCCAAGGAGAAGCAAGATGCCAGCAGACTGGTAACGCCACAGCCACATGGCAACTTATAAATCAACAGAAATGGGTTAAGTTATAAGAGCTAACTAGCAAGAAGCCTGTCATAGGCCATATAGTTTGTAAATAATATTAAGCCTCTGAATGATTATTTTATAAGCAGCTGTGGGACCGTGGGGATGGGTGGGACTGGAGAAACTTTCGACTACAGACAATGGAAATATTTTTTTAACTGAAAGCAATTGTTCATCTGTGCTAACCAATAAACCCTTCAAAATGGAAGAAATGAAGATACTTTCAGGATTATAACTGGGATAATTTGTCCTAGGAGAGTTTAAGTAAAGTAGTTCATACTGAGATTCACTATGTCAAATTCATGACAATCCTGACTCAGACTCACCAAGCCTGAGATCATCCGAATGAACTGTCAGCCCTAGCTCAGAAAACATGTCTAAATAAAAACATGCAAGAGATTCCTCCATGGCATGTGACATGATCTTGGAAAAGATATTTCTAAGTTGCCATTCCATCACTTCTAACAGGAAGGTGAGCACAGGAAAGAAAAGATAAACTATTAAGCAATCCACTTAATGCCAACATGCTTGAAAAAGCTTAGGCTAAGAGAGCAATGCTGTTCAACATTACTAAGCATAAACAATGGTAATATTCCTAGAGTTACTCTTACCAAAATAGCTTTAATATAGTCAACATTTTTGATAACTTGATTGTCATTTATTAATACTAAGATATTATTACTATTTTAAAAACTTGCATTACTCTTATCTGAGTTTCAAAAACATGGCTTTGCATATTTTTCCCTAGTATTTTTAATCTCTTGATATATTTTATACTGTTAATCTTTCTTCTAAAGTTCAGTATGTATGTACAAAAACATAGTACATGTATGAAAATACATTCAAATACCACCTACAATCAGTTTCTCTACTTTAAAACACAATTCTTCCTCTAATTGACATTAATTTACCCAAAGTTCCTATCTTTCAAATTATGTGTGTGTGCACGCAAGTGTACATGATCTCATGTGCGCAGGTCCATGTTCATGTAGGGTGATACAGAGGACAACTTTAGGTATCACTGGGAAGGCCATACACCCACTTTGAGGCAGGGTCCCTCACTGGCCTAAAGCCTACCAATTAGGCTAGACCACTGGTCATAAGCTCCAGGACTCCTCCGGTCTCCAACCCCAGCACTGGGATTACAGTATGTGCAACCATACTGGGCCACGAGGACTCTGCTCACTAAACCATGTCCCCATCTCCCTAATATTCAAGAAAAAAGAATTCGTGCAATTTCAAATTTCTAAAGCTTCCACATAAGTATTATTGTGTCATTCTTTTTTCTTACTGGAATTTCTTTTGTCTGTCACCAAACCCCCAACAATATTGTTCAATGATTTGTAATTTTTTTCATAAAAATGAATAGGCTAAAGAAAATATTCTCTGATTCTGAGAGTTTTAGTAAAGTCAATGTAATGTAAGTTAAACATCCACTATTTACCAGGTATTTTTACATTTTTTTTTTTTTTTTCTTAGTTGCTTTAGTTTTTTGAGATAAGGTCTTATATAACCCAGGCTCAAAGTTGCTATGTAGCTGAGGCTGACCCTCAACTGCTGATGCTCCTGCAATCAGCCTCCAAAATTCTAGGATTACAGACAAAATTCACCATGCCTGGCTGTATATGTTTATGAACTTATTTAGTTTCCTTATTATTCACACTTTTCAGAAAACAAAATTACAGATCAGAGGGGTTAAAGGTTGTACACATAAGAAGAGAAGCTAAGCGTCTGAACCTAGAGTATCTGTTTTCAAAGTGACCCTTCCACTAGCACAGTCAGCAAGCTTAATATTGAGAGCCAGATCTTTAATATTTCTGAGTTTTGTTAGCCATGCAGTCTGCCACCACCACTCAACCTTGCTGCAGCACAAAAGTAGTCATAGACTATGCATGGAAAATGAGAATAGCTGTTTTGTCCCCCAGTAAAACCTACTAACAAAGTCAGCAAAATATGGAGATCCACTTAACCTGCAGAGGCAGAGGCTGCTGACCTCTGCCCTGCCCTGCAAGGTAGCCTCTCTTCATCTTTCCTCTCCACCGACTCCTCTTATATCTTTTCCCTCTCTTTTTGAAAAACTACTATCTTATGTCCCCTGAAAAATTAAAACACTTCTTCTGAGGCTCAATTATAACACAAACAGTTTCCTTGGAGAACTCACATGTTCTAACTAACACCAATTATGCCACAAATTAACCTTAAGCAAGATGAATCATTTCTAAAATTCTAATAGAAACAGGCATTGTATTTGCAGTGTGAAAATGCTAAAGACACACATTCACAAGCCTCTTTTCTGAAGGCTGAGGCAGGAAGACTATAGATTCCAAGCTTGGCTGGGCACCAGAGTGAGAGTAAGCTCAAGATCAACCTGGCCAGTTAGTGAGGCCTGCCTCCAAACAAGCAGGCTGGGGCTACAGCTCAGCAGCCAAGCACTTGTCTTGCTTGCATGGAGCTTGAGGGTTAACGACCAGTAACAACAAGGGGCAAGACTGTCTTCTGAATTTTATTCAGTTTTAATAACCGAATATTTAATATTTAATAACCATATTTAATAATCACAATCCAATCACATTGAAGACAGAGCACCACTAAGGTCGGCAGCCACACATAACAGCCAAGTCTCAGAACAAGCCTGTGCACCAAAGCAACCACACACAGAACTGAGACTCCCATCACTCGCATTTCACAGCTTAACAGCTCACCTGCATATGGCATTTCACATACAAAGACATAAACAGTGCAAATAGTAGAGAGAGAGTACCCCTCCACCTGTTTTTCTTTCTCGATCTTGTATCTCTGTACATGCACTCACATGCACACACTCTCTTTTCCTGCTTTCCCCCACCTGTCTCTCTGTCTCTCTGTCTCTGTCTCTGTCTCTGTCTCTGTCTCTCTCTCTCTGTCTCTCTCTCTCTCTCTCTCACATACACACACACACACACACACACACACACACACACACACACACACACACAGAGTATTTTTTTTAAATATAAGCAAAGTCCAAATAAAATGGAAAATAACATACGACTGTGTTTAATCCCAGCTCTGTAACCTAAACCAGTTGGGCAATCTCCCCTCCCTTTCTGTGTCCAGTATCTTTTTCATTCCATTTAGCCTCAATTTTCTCTTGTAAACATTAGGAACACTAAAGTGAGAAGTCCACAGTACAGTATTGACACAGTCAAAAACCAAAGGCTCTGGAGCTGATAACAGCATCACCATGTAGGCAAGTCTGGGCATTGCTTAAATGACATGTACCTAAAGAAAACTCTAGAACAGTGGTTCTCAACTTGTGGGTTGTGACCTGTTTAGGGGTTGAAGGCCCTTTTCTCAAGGGTTGCCTGAGACTGCCCTGCATATCAGATATTAACATTACGGTTCATAACAGTAGCAAAATTACAGTTATGAAGTAGCAACAGAAATAATTTTATAGTTGGGGGTCATCACAACATGAAGAACTATATTAAAGGGTCACAGCATTAGGAAGGTTGAGAACCACTGCTCTAGAACATCCTAGAAATTCATCTTACTACTGAGGAGAGCTGGAGGCAGAAGAACAGGTACAGTAGCACGTGCCTGTAATCTCAGCACTTTAGGAGACTGAGCAGGAAGGCCAAGAAGAGTTCATGGCCACCTTGGGCTATATGCCACGATCTAATCTTAAAAAACAAAAACAAGCCGGGCGGTGGTGGCGCACGCCTTTAATCCCAGCACTCGGGAGGCAGAGCCAGGTGGATCTCTGTGAGTTCGAGGCCAGCCTGGTCTACAAAGCGAGTTCCAGGAAAGGCGCAAAACTACACAGAGAAACCCTGTCTCGAAAAACCAAAAAAAAAACCAAAAACAAAAAAGAGAAAGGAAGTCCTCTTCTCAAAAAGTTAACTACTTTTGAGAACCTTTAAAAATTAAATTAATTATCCACACTCCAGGGCAGACCTAATGCTCAGGAAGAGCTGAACAACACAAAACAGACTCCATGTTTTATGTCCTCTTGTTCTGGTTATGGTCTGGTGGTTTTTGCTGTCTTGGTCTTTTGCTTCTGTTTTTGAAGGAACACACAGAGAGAAACACAAGAGAGAATGAGAACATGAATTTGGGTAGGCATGAAGGTGGAAAGGATCTGGGAGAAGTAGAGAAGAAATTTTTACCATAGTAAAAAAGTATAATAAAAAACTAATCTATATCTGTTTTTATTTTAAAAAAACAAGAATTTGATACTTTTCCTTTGTAGTCATTATTTTAGGCTATTTTTAAACTAAGACTTGTATACTAAAAGAGCTAGCATTCTGTTTTCTGGAGAAATCTACTCAGCACAAATGGCCATAAGGAGACTTGTATAGAAAGAACCAGGGACACCCTGTCGGCCCCAGCGCGGAGTCCCCTGGTCTACAGACAGCTTTTGTTAGTGTGCCTGCACCCCTGTGCTGTGGGATGGTCTGTATGTCAAACATGTTGCTTATTGGTCAATAAATAAAACACTGATTGGCCAGTGGTCAGGCAGGAAGAAATGTAGGCGGGACAAGGAGGAGAGAATTCTGGGAAGTAGAAGGCTGAGGAGACACTGCCAGCCGCCACCATGACAAACAGCATGTAAAGATGCCGGTAAGCCACGAGCCATGTGGCAAGGTATAGATTTATAGAAATGGATTAATTTAAAATATAAGGACAGTTAGCAAGAAGCCTGCCACGGCCATACAGTTTGTAAGCAATATAAGTCTCTGTGTTTACTTGGTTGGGTCTGAGCGGCTGTGGGACTGGCGGGTGAGAGAAATTTGTCCTGACTGTGGGTCAGGCAGGAAAACTCTAGCTACACCCCTGCACCGCAAGGAACCACCGTGTTTACAGCTGTACACCACAGCTGCTCGGACACCAGGGGACAGGAATGTGTCTTACCAAATTACGCTTTTTCAGTGGCAGGAAGTAATAATAGTGGCAGAAGGAAAACATCAGTGCGTAGCAAGTGAGAAGTTCGGTGTAGAAGCACAGCTGAAGAAAGAGCCAGTGGTTGTCCTCGCCCACACAGTTGTTGATCCTGGAAAAAGAAAGAAACGCGCACACTTCAGTAAGGTGCTCACATCAGGACCAGGAAGGGAAGGAAGCCTCTCCCAAACCTAAAAGCCAACTACTTAAAGATCCACATTTATAAAGTGCCTTCTCCTTCCAAAGGAGGCCAGCTAGAGACTAAACCCTGTAGTTCTAGCAGCCCAGTGAGGCAGGAGAGCAGACACTGGTAGTCTCCTCATGTCAACGACACGGGAAGAGGAATACAGCGTTTAGGCCACTGGCCAAAGGCTAGTCAGTTAGAAGAGAGTGAGGCCAAGAGGGCAAGAAGGAGAACCTCTCTCTGGCATTCCTGCCCTTCTACAGAGCACTCTAGCAGAAGAGAGTAATTTGAATACTTTAGAGGAAAACAGCTCAAACTTGCTACTTGGATAGAACTGCAAGGCACAATTTTTATTTTTTATATTTTTACTCTATAAAAAAATTGATCCTTGGCTGCTGAAAATAAAAATGTATTCAAAACCACTTATATGTACTCTCTGTCAAAACAATAGCAAAGTCTAACTAGGAAGATGAAGATGCTATAATCATAAATTGTCAAGGTTGATTTAAAATTAGTAAATGCTATTGTTACAAAATTAGTATATTTTAAGATTCCATAGAAAAATCTAATTTAAAATTCCAATATGAAACTATTTTTCTCAAAATTATATGAATGTTTTCCTTTCAAAATACGACTATACTATCACCAAGGGAGTGTAAATATATATGTGTGTGTATATGTCTACATATGTATGCATATATATTTATATAAAGATATATATGTGTGTCAAGTTCAATTTGTACCTTAAATTGTTATTTTTAAGATGTGTAGCTTTGCATTATTTTTAAAAATCAAACATAGAACTGAGCTGAAATGCTTGTGGGTGGTTATCTGAGGCTACAGAGCACATACTTGGTAAACAGGACAATTCAAAGCTTTGTTATCTTCAAAAGAGGCTTTAAGAGAAGTGAGCTCATTCATGCCTGAAAAGGCTCTCAGCTGTTGCTGCCCCACTCCTCTTCTCCTCCACAGGCTCCAGAACAGGCTCTGAGACAGCATCTAAGGAGCCCTGGCAGGCACAGAGCACGCACGTCCGTCTGCCCACCTGAGCTTAAACTATTTAGAAAGAATGCTCAGAGACAAAAAACAAAGACATTAAAGTGTCTGAGAGCTCGCGATTGACTCTGAAGCTGTGGCAGTTAAATGCTGCAGTTCTGAGAACATTAAGAACCCCCTGCTTCCAATTAATACGGTGGACACCCTCACTGGGACTGCACCAGTGCTCTGTACGAAATTCAATGGAGGCAATCCATAAGCCTAGATCTGTCAACCTTCCTTGCTAATCTCTAATTTCTGTCTACTCCCCTCTCCTCCCACCAACACCCTGAAACAGACACTAGAAGCAAGAAGCCTGGGGACAGAAATATCTCAACATCACACTTCAAGTTAAAGGGTGCTTCATTTCCTCACCAACAAGCTGGTCTTTACCTCTTAAAAATATATCACTAGTATTAACAGGCACATTGCCCAGACGATGTTTTTAAACTTTAAATTATGGCATTCTCTTGTAAGGAAGATTAACACCCAACTGTACCATGAATATTTAATATCATTTTAGTTCATCAGGAAAACTAATACAAAAAAAGTGCCAGGACTTTTCAATATGATTACCACTTATCTGAATGCAGATTTCACATAGTATTTTTCATGTACTATTATTGTGGTTGTAGCTATCACTGAGGTTTAAAATAATTAATTGAGAACTGATCTATTTAAAATGTGAGGCACATTTTTTGAACACTGTATGACATAGAATACAGTATCTTATAGTAGACTTAGACAATTAAAAAACCTCAAATACTTTTATTTAAAATGCTCTTCTATTTTTCTAGACTCTGGAAATCTATTAAAATAAACAGTTATAGTTAAAAAATACAATTTAAACTAAAAGCTTGCTAATTAGCAATGCTATCAAAATATCATAGCTATAAATAAGAGAAAGTTATCATAATAAAGTTATTATAAATAAGGGAAGTGAAATTGATTAGCATCATTAGACAAAGGTGAAGTATCTTCTTCAGCCAAATGCAGGTAAATATCTTTTTTTTAAGTTAAAGGGGGCTATTATATAGTTAACTTCATATATATGCGCATGTATGTATGTACAAATATATATGCACATATATTCATAAAGTGCTATATCAGTTTATTAGTGTTATACCAATTTAAATATTTAAACAAGATCCAATGTTAGAGAAGCAGAATTAAATATAGTATGTGGTGGTATTGTGTTCTCCGAAATATTGTGCACCCTAATAAACTTATCTGGGGTCAGAGACAGAACAGCCACAATATTAAACATAGAAGATAGGCAGTGGTAGCACACGCCTTTAATCCCAGCACTTGGGAGGCAGAGCTAGGCAGAAATCCATGTGTTCAAGGATTCAGCTAAGCATGGTGACTCATGCCTTTAATCCCAGAAAGCGAGCCTTTAATCCCAGGGAGTAATGGTAGAAGGCAGAAAGATATATAAGGTGTGAGGACCAGGAACTAGAAGCATTTGGCCTGGTTAAGCATTTGGCCTGGTTAAGCATTTGGCCTGGTTAATCATTCAGGCTTTTGAGCAGCAGTTCAGCTGAGACCCATTCTGGATGAGGACTCAGAGGCCTCCAGTCTGAGGAAACAAGACCAGCTGAGGATCCGGCGAGGTGAGGTAGCTGTGGCTTGTTCTGGTTCTCTAATCTTCCAGTTCACCCCAATACCTGGCTCAGGTTTGTTTTTATTAATAAGAACTTTTAGGATTCATGCTACAATAGTATCTTGCTAAAAGATTTTTGTGACAGTTTTGAAATGAAATACAATAGACTCAGAGCATTTGTGGGGTTTTTTGTTTTGTTTTTTTTAAATCTACTTTTTAACAGAATGTCTTTAAATATTACAACAGAGCCCCCTATTGACCAAAAATAGTGGCAGTTCCACAGAAACAGCTAATTAGCACTTACATATATCCAACATGCACAAAATGTTAATAATATCCAACAGAAAATACTATAAAAGGCGTAAGGAGTGGAAGGGAGTTCTTAGCAAATCTGAAAAGTTATTCTTCAACGAGTAAGAAAGAGGAATCTAAGCAGCGGCCATTGTGGTTCAGAACCCCAGGAAGAGAAACAGCTGTTAGGTAAGTGCTTGCACACATCTGTCCATGTACCAAATGCTCTGCACAAATTGCCTCATTTGATGTGAGCACCTTAGTCCTCCTGTATATTTGGGTGGGTGTCAATTCTGAAGTTTTCTGCTCAAATGTCTTCTTGTTAGCAAAGATAAATCTCTACAGATAATTTACTCTGGAAGTTGCAAGAACCATTTTTTATTAAAAGAATATTTAATGGAATGACCTAAGTGTTATTTTTGCTTAAAGCTGGAAGGTTCTCAGATTGTTTTTATTTTCATTAACTAATCCTCCTGCCTCAGCTCCTGAGTGCTAGGATCACAGATGTGCACGAACACTCAGGGTAACTTCACCAGCAATCCGTTGCTGTCTGTGAGCACTGACGATCATCTACTCACCAAGGACAGTGGTGGTCCATCCTCCTCACACAGTGGCCGCAGCGGCTGCAGTGATGGGAGCGCTTTGGCCTCATCAGATTGCACTTGTTGCACAGCTCCCAGAGCTCCCGTTCTGAGGAGGAGAGCAGACCCATTCAGGAGAGTGACGGTGAGACGCAGTTCCAACAGGTCAGCACCACTCTAAATTCCACAGACTCTTCAGCTTGTCTCTCCAAGACATTTCTCTTTTTTCTGAGTCTCCAAAGTAATCAAGTACCTTTGCCATAACTGCTGCTACAAGCTCTGTGTTTATACATTTCTATTTTAACCTCACAAAAATCAGAAATCATTATTTCACAGTAAATGACAGAAAGCATGGTTCTGAAAAAAATCATGAGAATATAGTAAAATCTTATAAAATTCTAAACTCAATCAAAACATTAGAATTTTATGTAAGTCAATTAATTTATAAAAAATATTTTATCTAAGAGCACTAAAGAAGAGATAATGCTAAGTCTTAGTTTCAGTAGACAAATAAATTGAAATCAATCTTATAAATATTTCTCTGAAGCATTT
This sequence comes from Peromyscus melanophrys, assembly GCA_902168415.1. Lineage (NCBI taxonomy): Eukaryota > Metazoa > Chordata > Mammalia > Rodentia > Cricetidae > Peromyscus > Peromyscus melanophrys. The sequence continues at coordinate 28,537 of CABHPR010139493.1, forward strand.
TATTTTTTAATTATTAATGAATTAATTTGAACATGTGTATTAGAAACAGGCTGGTGGTCATATTGGGTTTAGAAGACATTCAACTAAAAAAAAGTGAAGGTTAGAAATATCATTAGTATATAATGCAAATAAAAAGATGAGTTTTGTTTTTATGAGACAGGGTCTTGCTACAATGCAACCCTGGCAGGCTTTGAACTGCCAAAGCTCCTGCCACAGCCTCCTAGTACTGGAATCAGCTTTGCCTATTACCCAGTCAGTAATTTCCTTTGGGGTACTGGGAAACAGTCTACAATTACAGGTTTACAGAAGTAAAAAGAAAAGGTACTTTGTTTTCACTATACATTGTTCTAACCACATCCACAAAAACTATTTATTCATCTTCCAAGATAAAATAATTGCTTCCTTATATGAGATGCATATTTTCTGCAGTTACTAAAATGAAATTTTACCATTATGAAATTCTTAAAATTTCAGCACTTATGCTTCACTACCTTCATAATCTGACAGTAAATGGACAGACATAGCAGTTCTCATGTGTTATCATGTAGAATATCATCATGTAGAGTGTGGGATATAGAATATTATCATGTAGAGTGTGGGATGTAGAATATTATCATGTAGAGTGTGGATGTAGAATATTATCATGTAGAGTGTGGAATGTAGAATATTATCATGTAGAGTGTGGATGTAGAATATTATCATG
>CABHPR010139494.1:0-47082 GCA_902168415.1 Peromyscus melanophrys
GGGGGGATGTGTCTTATCTTTTTTCCCATTTTGTTAAATATAGATTTTTCTCCCACATAATGTGTACTGATTATGGTTTCCCCTCCTTCTACTCCTCTCAGTTCCTCCCCACCCCCATTCTCTTTCTGTCTCTGATTTGAAAACAAGCAGATTTCTAAGGGATAATAATAAAATATAGTCTTGGCGACAGCCTGGGTTGTTTGGAGATTCTTATAGGGCCCCTTTGGCTAACAGCTCAATTAGATATAACCCCATCCCAGGACTAAAAGCTTCATTCGGTGAAGAGAGTTGGACATTTGGGACTGTCTTCTCCATTATTTGGAGATTTCATTTAAATCACCTTCATATATGTATCTATTTTAGCAAGTGTCTGCTGTATTAAGTTTCTATACTACCTTGAAGGTATGGGAATGTTATGCTTGTTTCATCATTAGGAGCAGAGTTTAAAGTGGAAGTCTAAGTGTGAATGTGAGCATGCACACTCTCCCTGGCACTCTTAGTACTGTATACCCAAATATTAGGGCCATTCACAGTCTCTCTCAAAGTGACATTTGTATAGGAGTTACATTTGTCTTTGCGTCATGATTCTTTAAAAAACAATGTGACTAATCTTTAGTTCTTTGAGGGAACGTTTCTTCTTGCTGTCTAATGCAGGTCATAGTATAATGAGACTGCTTGCTGTGTTTATAGGGTGCCCAACCTTTTGTCCTTGCAGCATGACAGTGTGGTCTGCAGATGTGTTGGGCATCATCCATAGCTTCCTGGAACACATGTAACTTACGGAGCTAAGGTTGAATATGTGTACATATTTCCTCATCTTGGAGGATAACTCCCTGGAACAAAATTTTTATTGAGTGATCTCTTGCTTGTTCTTTCTGTCCCTTACATTCTAAGCTCCAAGAACTTACCACATATCCTTTCCATCACTCATCTTGTGCCAGATACAGAGAAACAGATGAATGGCATAGTCCCTACTTGATAACACATTGTGCACTGTAGAAATGCTGTATTGAGAATATTCCATTAACATATATACGCACTGTTGTCTAAAAACCAAATGATGATGTTGGCATGGTAAACAGAGGCAAGAGTGGACTTGAGACTCTGAGGAACAAATTGTAGAACCTGTGGCTCCACAGAATGTTGATGTGATTGTCTTTCAGAGAGCTGTCACAGGTCATCTGGTCTAGCTCACATCGTTCCCCTTAAAGCCTTTTCTTAAGCCAGCTCTTGCTTGGATGTCTCCCATGATGATATCTACCATCTTAGATAGGTTGGTTCTAGGAAAGCAAGGGGCATTCCTGGATTCCTTTACTGCTGTGTTAAAAAAAAAAAAACCTATACTAGCCTTTTCCTGATGTTGTTCAGCTCTTTCTTCTCACTGAGGAGTATTCTTTGTACTTTACAAGTGAAATTCTGGAGCCTCAGAGTGGTTCATTAATTTTCTCAAGTAAGATTATTCAAAACAAAGTGGCAGAGCCAATGTTGAAAACCAGGTCTGTTGATTTAAAAAAAAAGAAATAAATGGTATTTTTTAGGCCTAGAAAGATGGTCTCGGTAGTTTAAGAGCACTTACTGCTCTTACAAAGGACCTTTCTCAGCACCTATGTCCAGGCAGCTCTCAATTGCCTCTGATACCAGTTCTGACATGCCCTCCTGACCCCCATGGGCACCTATATGCATGTGGTGCATAGACAGACAAGCAGGCAGATAAATGCACACAGAGGAGTGCATAGCCCAAAGGTGAGTTCACAGAAAAAGGAAAGTTAGACCTGAGTATGGAAGTTCAAGTGGCCCTTCAGGGCACAGTACATGCAAAAGCATGGAAGCATGAAACAGTGTGATATGAGCCGAAGATTCTGATGATTTTGTGGGAACTGTCTGTGGGTGGTGTGTGGGCCTGAGATGCTTCTAACCAGATCACGGGAGTCTCAGAGTATGAGTACTGATGAGTTTTAGGTGTGTTGCTGGTTTATTATGGTTAGATTAGAACATTTATCTGAGAAAGAGGATAGATTGAGTAGTAAAATGGTATGATAGTCAGCTTTCTAGAGCATAACAAAAATTCCTAAGACAATAGCTTAAAAGAATAGAAAGTATTTTGGCTCGTGGGTTCCAGCCCAGGACTGCCTGTACTTGTTACTCGGAGCCTGTGGTGAGGGAGAATATCATGCGGGATGGGGTAGAGTATAATTGTTCACCTCATAGTGTCTAGGAAGCAGAGTGTGGGCAGTAGTCTTAATGTCCTTTTCAGTGATGATTTTCTTCTACTAGGCCCCACCTCCTAAACACAGCACAACCTTCCATCAATGCCGTTAAAAACCAGACTTTAATGCATGGGCTTTTGATTATTTAAGATTCAGAACTGAACTGTGGGAAACACTACAGGCAGGTGGCTATTGTGTTAATGTTGACTCAGCCATGGCTCTGGCAACATAAGGGGTTGATTACAGCAGAGGAGATACTGACAAAAATTACTATTTGATTTTCAGATTCTGAAGTGTGTCCGCCTGATGACCTTGCCTTATTACCAGCATGCAACGAGATCACTGAAGACTTACTAGGCCCAACCTCCGTAGTCACTTACTTGAATTCCAAGAGTCAGCTCTCCGTTAAAGTCAGTGTGATTGGGAGTGACCAGTCTGAGAACATCAATAGCCCCAATGACACAGAAGACTTAAAACAGAAAATCCACAACTTACAAACTGAGCTGAATGGCTACCGGAACTTCATTGTCCAGTTACAGAAGCACTCTCAGTGCAATGAGGCCATTATCACAGTTTTGTGTGGGACAGAGGGGGCTCCAGATGGCTTGAACAAGCCTAAGGACAGTATTGATGAAGACGAGATGACATTTTCAAGTTTGCACCAAGTACGGTATGTGAAGCACATGAAAATCCTCCGTCCACTCACCCCAGAGATGATTGACAGAAGGATGCTAGAGGGCCTCAAGCAGCAGCTGGTGGAACAGGAGCAGGAGCTACAGAAGGAGCAAGATTTGAACTTGAAACTTTTCAGTGAAATCCATAACCTGCAGAACAAGTTCCGAGACCTCTCCCCATCAAGGTACATCCTATTTCTTCCTGCTCCAGCCTCCTTCCTATTAAGCCTGCAGTTCTCCCAGGTTGTTGCTAGGCAGGAGTCCTGGAGCTGTGAGGGGATGCTGCTTCTTGGACAGGTAGAGTGTCCCCTGGGGAAAGCTTTACCTGGGGTTCAGGCAGCCAGGGTGAGAGTGAAAAGCTAGGCCACACAGCATTGTTCTATGCACATTAGGTAGGAGGTATGCAGCCTCTGAGATTGGCAGGGCAGGTGCTGCCCTCCTCAGGCTGAGGACTCAGGGTAAAAGCTCCACAGCAATCACTCTGAATGGCAGTGTGTTTGCTGAGCTGCAGTGTTTATTTTTGAACTGTGTCATTGGCTTTTGCCATGTTGTGGAAGTAAAACGGATGTCCTAGGTAGGTTGGGAGGAATATAAATGTTTTCCATATCTTTACCCTTTAAGGTCATCTTAGAGAAATAAGCCTGTGTTGAAAGCAAGAAATTCTTAGGTCATGAAGATAATGCTTTATGCTTATAAATATATACATTTGCTTCATGAGATATGGCAAAATGGGATCATCTGTAAAGTTGACCTTCATTCGTTACTAATTTGAGACAAACACTGTTCTGAATTGTTAAAGAGCCAGAGTGATTTTTTTTTCCCCAAGACTTCCCCAGCAGCAAGACTGAGAGAAGCTTATTTATTGATGGGCTGTTATATCAGTCCCCAGGCAGGAAGTGTTTGATTTTTGTTTGTTTGTTTTTTGTTTTGAAACAGTTTCACCCTGTAATTCAGGGGGGCCTCAAACTCACAATCTTCCCTGCCTCAGCCTCCTGAGATCTGAGATTGCAGGTGTGTGTCACCCCAATAGGTGAGGAACTCAATTTTTTAACCCCAGACACACTAAGCAGGAGGCACTCTCAACTTGTTTTTGTAGAAAGAGAAACTGACTCAAAGAGATTGCTATGACTTGCCTGTGAGTATTCTAGTCAGAGCCACTGGCCAGGGTTCAAGCCCATACTTTCCCACTCTTCCTCCTCCACAGAATTGGCCCCCACCTTTAAGATGGGTGTCATGTGATTTGCTTGTAGGTTATTGGTGTTAACAATGGTCATGGTGAACTGAAGTACCTGTCAGGCCACTCTAGATCAGCTTGCTGTGGCTACTTTTCCTCTCTGAGTTTTTATCTCTGCTTGCTCTAACACTCCTAGGCCTACAGAGAGAAGGGTAGTACCTGGTGGTAAGGAGGTGGTATTGGATGGTAAAAGTTTGTAATCTGTATGTTTGAAAAGCAAAGCTTTACCACCTAAGTACCTTTGAGAATGATTTCCTTTTCTGCATGAATCCATTTGTGGGAAGCCTGGGAGACCTAGGTACCATAAGATAACTTGTTTTCATGGCTGATGGGCCCCCATTACTCAGTAAGTGGTAGCTAGGAGTCCGGCTCTTTCAGTTGGAAGTCGAGAGTCCTGTCTTTTTACCCTTGCTATATATATGTTTGTACTTGGTGAGAATTTTCAGTGGGTCCCTGATGCTTGGGGCATTTGTTTCTACAATTCAGAATGGTGTCTTTGAAGAGTGTATGAAAACTAATTGTTCTCCTGAGTCCTTGCCAATCTATGCTTTAATTGGGGGCTTTCTAAGGTTAAAAATATTGCAGGAGAATCTCTGTTCAAGCATTTGTTGGCTGTTTGAACTCAAAGAAGGAGTGACCTTGTACAGTTTCAATTTTTCTAAAGTATATATGCTTGTACAGCTCCAGGCTTTCAGAAATTATGCTCTGTCATTTTTCCAATTAGTGTTAAGGTCACAAAAATTCAATTCTAAAATGACACACACATTTTCCTTCCCTCTTTTATCAGATACGATTCATTGGTTCAGTCCCAAGCCAGGGAGCTCTCCCTTCAGAGGCAGCAGATTAAGGATAGCCATGACATCTGTGTCATTTACCGTCAACACATGAGTACCATGATCAAGGCATTTGAGGAGCTTCTGCAGGCCAGTGATGTGGATAGTTGTGTGGCTGAGGGCTTCCGGGAACAGCTAACACAGTGTGCTGAGCTGCTTGAGCAACTGGAAAAGCTGTTTCTCCATGGTAAGTGGGTTGAGGCACTGGTCCTAGACTCTGTGACTTCTTGCATGGGTACTAGCAGAATTCACTCCTTGGCCTTGCTCATCTCCTTCCTAGCCAACACACACTGACCTGTTCTGCCATTAGGCCCAAACAGCCTTCTTGCTCATTGCTTCTCTCTTTCCTTCTTTCTTTCTCAGCCATCCTATTGGGTAAGTTCTCCTTGACAATCTCTATAAGACAGCAATGCTCCTGTCACTCACCGGCCTTCCCTGTCCACCTCTCCTGTTCCATTTTTCTTGGTTTTCACAGTTGAAGAGTGAGTGAGTCCAGTTTTATGGTGTAGTGACTGTGGCCCATGACAGGAAGTACCTCATCTGTGACCATGGCAGAATGAATGGCTGAGCTTGGATTTTACATCTTATCTCTTAGTATAAATCTGTTCTCACTACATCTATTTGTATCCTTCTTGGTATCTTAGTTGTTATTTGATTGAAACATCATAGTGACCTTGGAAGTGGGTAGTGATAACTGAGTGTCTTAGTCACTGTTTTATTGCTGTGAAAGGCACCATGACCAAAGCAGCTCTTACAAAAAGAAAGCATTTATTTAGGATTTGCTTGCGGTTTCAGAGGTTTAGTCGATTATCATCATGGTGGAGAGCATGGCAACATTCAGGCAGGCACTGGAATAGTAGCCGACAGCTGCATTATGATCTTTAGGCAGAGAGACAGAGGCAGAGGACTGGCCTAACATGGGCTTTTAAAGCCTCAAAGCACCTCCACCCCCAGTGATAAATTTCCCCCAGCAAGGCCACAACTCCTAGTCCTTATAATCCTTTCAAATAGTGCCACTTCCTGGTGATTAAGCATTCAAATATATGAGGCCATTCTGATTCAAACCATCACATTCAATTTTGTTGATGATTAAGCCTGGGGGTTAGGAATATTACTTTCATATCCAAGTTTGAGGGTCTGCCATGACAAATAATCACTGAGTCAAGCTGTTTAGACCAGAGCTCTGGCTGCCCTGAAAGCTGTGGACCTTCTGACTTTCCTTACCTATAACCTCAGTACTCCAGTACCTAGTTAGAAAATCACTCTAAGGGTTAAATGGTAGTTGTGAGGCGTTAACCCTGTGAGTAACTACGCCTCTCATGACAAAGTGCTTCCTAACATATGTGTTTATGGTGAGTTAGGGCTTACCCCTCAGAACTATGAGCTGTACATGTGAGAAATCAGGTCTTAACTGAGGAAAGTGAGCTGCCCAGAGACATAGTGGACTTGGTGAAATCAGGGTTGACTGCCCTTCTGTGTCCATTCACACAGAACAGATAGTTTACTATGGTTCCTGTGTATGCAGTTTAATTCCAGGATGAGCACAGAGTAGTTCTGATCCCCATTGGTGTTTTTCCTAAAGGCCTGTCATAGACCAGGTTTCTGGTATTTGTTCCCTAAGAGCTTTGAGGATCAGAGTTTAGGAGCACTAGACAGTTTGCAGTTTTATAAAGTCTGTTCTCTTCTGGCTCATATGTTCTAAATAAGATCATTTTCACTTTACTGATACCAGGCACATTTACTATGGAATGACAGGCAGATACTTCTTTTTAGGGTCCTGGAGAAGTCTCATAAATGATCATCATCCACATATGCAATCAGCAAGAGCGTTTATTATCTCGAGAGTAAAGGTACCAGCATGCTGGGGCCACCCATCCGACACAAAGGCAAAATGTCGACTACCCTGAGAGGAAGCACAACTAAGGGACATTCCTAGGGCAGTTAAGTCATCTCAGATATGGTTGGCTTAAGCAAGTGGCAATCATGTTAGTACGTTCTAATTGGCTAGAGCTAGTCAGGGGCTAGTAAATGCTACAGCTTTTCCATTTTGGGGTAGGCCTGGACAAGTCCCAGGCTTTGCCTTTATTTGGTATCACCTTCAGGGGAGGTGGGGTGGGGGTCAGTCCTAGTAGTGCAGTTCTCTTAGTCCCTATTGCCAGGGGCAACAGTAATTAATTGCCCTTTGTTTGTGGCTTCCTCAGAAACTGCCTGCTCACTTTTAAGAGCAGGGACCAGACCAAGGCCTAGTTTTTAACTGAGTTATTAGGACAGGTTATCATGATATTTGCCTGGCCCTCCCACTTCTCTGATTATATCATTCACACAGCCATACATGGGCAGCTTTGAGTTTCTGTGCCCCAACCCTTTTGGAACATGTGTATTTTTTTTTATGGCACCAGGACTCTTGTCAACCTCTCCCTTTGCTCAGTGACAGATAACACACATTAAGCTTTAGTGGCTGGAGAACATCCTTCTGTGTAAATGTCCCTTGCCTTATTTGATGATTCCCAGGGGATGGACACTTAGGTTCTGTCCATTTGGAGACTGTTATAAAGAACGCTGACTTGGAATCTTGGTGCATCCTTGCTATTTCTGTCACAGAATTTGGTGGGCAGAGCCTAAGAAGCAGGGTGGGGAGTAATGTGCTTTCTTGATGCTTGCTAAGGGCAGAGGTGGGAACCAACGATCCCACGAGGGGTCTTGAACTCGACAACATGCTATGGAGTACGCATTTTTCTGGGGTGAGGGTCTGTAGCTTTCACATTCTCCACAGGGCCAGGACCCAGAGTAGATCAGGAGCTGAAGTTGCAGTCAGGTTTCCCAGTGTAGCCTCATCAATGGTGTCTCCAAAGACAAGTATGTTTTCTTCAGATATAATTGAGCAAAGTACTGGATTGGGTGCAAAGAGATTGGGAGAATGAACTTGGTATGGGTGTCAGAGTTTAGCCACTTGAATGGAAGGCAGTCAGTATGGAGCCTTTGCCTTGACGCTCTTCCTCATTCTTCTCAAGACTTTCCATAGTCTGTCTGATGGAGAAAACAGTGAGGAAATGCAGACAGTGGTTTTCATTGTATGTTTGCTGTATTCTGAGGAGATCTGCATTATCCTCATTTCCTAGAGGTTAGGTCACACAGGAGGTGGCAGAGTCTGAATTGCAGGTTTGATTTCACAGCCTTTTCTAACCCTGGGATATATGTGTCCCACTTACATTCCTGTTAGGCTAGGTGCTCTGACCAAGTGTTCCTGTTGCCTGTGCATTGCATTTCCCCTTTTGTAACTGTTCATACCAGTGCCTTTCTACACAGGCTGCACCCACTCTTTTATAGAGATTGTGCTGATCTTCTGAAAGCTTTCTTTTTGTTCACCCCTAGTAGAGGAGAGCTGGTTCCTGTTCTTTACTCTGGGTTATCTGCAACTCATACATAACAGTCTGACTTTGTGATGGAGGCTATCACAGGTATATCACAGGGAATCAGAGATTGGAGTTAATACCCTGGTTTATGGGTCATTCGCCTTTTAAGAGTCAGATATCCTCTGTGGAGGTAGTAACACTCACCTTAACAGAGTTGTTTGAAGGATTAAGTGAGATTATTTAAAGTGTCTCTTGTTGCCCTTGGAAACAGTGCAAGTTTGGGAGGTGACTGTAGCCATTACAAGAAAAGTTTTGGTTACAACAGTGGCCCAGGCTGTCAAACAAAGGATTCTGACTCCTGTCACTTCCTCCATTTAAATTAGTTCCTGCTCCAGAGATACAAGGTGGTACAGGCTTATCTCCCAAGCGGGGTTGAGGAAAGAGGATTGTGGGTTTGTGATCAGCCTGGGATACATAGAAGATACTGCTTTAAACGAATGAAAAACAACAACAAAGTAAAAAAAAAGAAAATGAGAGGCAAAGCTCCCTCCCTCCCTCCGTCCCTCCTCCTCTAATTTCCCCTCTGGCTGAGGCTAGACTGTGCTTATCTTCTTTGGAGTCCTCCACCACCATGCTGCCCCTCATCACCATACTCTATGATTGTCCCCTTGGAGGTGAGCTCACCACAGGCAGGCAGACAGCTCTGCACCCATCCTTGCATCCCCAGTATGTGGCAGGCTTTAGGAGGAGCCATGGTAGACAGGAAGTAAGACACATGGGGTTGAATTGGAGATGCCAGGTGTTGGGGTTTGAGTGTGTGGGACAGGTGGAATCTGAGTGAGGAGTGCTGTGCCCAAAGAGGCTTCTGAATGTCGGCAGGGGACAGGCTGGGTCGGCCATTCACAAATTACTCGTGCGTTGTAGTCCCCTTGCTTGTCACACAAGGAAGGGAAAGCTAGCTTTTGTTTTTTGCTTTTTCTTAATTTCTGTTTTAAAAAGATGACACTCCCTCACTGCATGAGCTCACAGCTCTGAGGTTTGCCAGAGAAATGGGAGCAGTGTTTTCATGACATGCATCCCAAGCTCCTGCAATATCTGACAGATGGTATCCTGCCACCTGTGTGGAGGCAGTTTCCACCAAGAAACTCAGTTTATCAGTTGTTATGATCCCCTCATGAATCACACAACGATGGCCATTTGTCACTTGCTTTAAAAGGACCCCATTGTGATGGGGGAACAGGTGTAATACAAGCTCCCCAAAAGATCTTTTATTTAACAGTGAGCAGACTCACTCTGGTGTGGGCAGGGAGGCCAGTTCTTGGATGGTTTTAAGATGGGCTCATGGCTCAAGATGCTTGAAGTTATCCCAGAGCAAAAGCACCTATCCTGTGCACAAAGGAGATGACTCTCAGGTCACAGTGATGCCCATACAGCAGGCCACCACCTTCTGTTTGCCTGGCAGATGTACAGCTTCTAGCTGTTGGTAAAGCTGGGCTAAGTGGTTGCCTGTCTTGAGGTCTGTGAGGTCAGAGGCTTCTCATCACCTGAAGGGTGGTGAACAGCCCCAGTGCCAATCTTTCAGAAGACAGGTGGCCTTCCCATTACAGATTGTCCTTCATGACTTTGAGATCTGACCCAGTCAGATGTGACTTTCTCCTTTTGAGGAGGAGTGCAGAGAGCAGACTTAGGAACTGCGGACTTGAGAGCATCTACCAGGCTGGTGGACTGTCAGCCTCTGCTTACATTGTGGAAGCCATGGCATCACACTAGTATGGGAACGATGACCATGAAGGTCCAGGCATAGGTCTTCAGGACTACACCTGCCATGCCCCTGCCCCTTACTGAAGTACAATGAAGTGAGAGTGGAGCATGGAGCCTTGGACTTGCCCTTCCTGCTGCAAAGTGGAGCTAAGTGCTGACACTCTGCAATTAGAGTAAGGCCTGAGGCAGAGTGAATGTAAAGGAATTGTACTCAGGGCCTGGTGCCTCCTCACTGGGCCATTTGTCTTCCGCCTGTGGGTGACAGTGCTGTACAGTGTCGAGTATGTGGTGACCTGCTGGGGTGGAGATGGAGCCTGGTTGCTATACAGGCCTCCCTGTGAGAACCATAAGCTGAATCACAAGGCATAAAGCAAACATGCTTGCTCTGGTGCCCTTTCCCTTGCTGGTGATGTTTGGGGCTTTTCCTTTGGGGAGTTTAGAGCGCTATAGGTGCGGTCTAATTATAGTCTCATTTTTCAAGGCAGCAATAGAAGGGCTTTTTTTTCCTCTTTTTCTTTAGCCATGCATCAGTTTCTTCAAAGAGCTCATCCTGGTCTGCAATTTCCAGAGTTTTGAAGTATTTTTAAAATAAAGTTGTTAGTTGCTTTGAAATCTGGGCCCTTGTATCCTTTCAAATGATGACACTCGGGAACAGCGCACAGCGTCTTTTTCCCAACAGCATCCTGCGCTTGATTTTGTTTTCTTTTGTCGTTTCTGTTAGTCGTTTCCCCTGCTGTCGACAGTGGCCTTTTCAACTACACTCGAATACTGCTTTCCCACTAATCCCAGTTCTGAGAGTCTTTCCTAGGGAAATAATTTAAATGCAGATACAGCCATGTGCACAGATATATTTGTCTCACTTATTTACTAAAATGGAAAATTTGGAGATGACCTAAATACCCAGGAGGGAACTAACTGCAAGATCTAATCCATGTGTGCCTGCCATGGAATGTTAGCATGGCCTCCACAATGGAGGCTTCTAAAACAAACTTAGTAAGAGAAATGCTTATAATAAAATGTGATGTGAAAAAATGAAGTCTGCATCATCTCTGCCCACGTGCACGGAAGGGAGAACAGAAGGCAGTTCAGGATCGTGCCTGCAGAGAGGAGGGTGGGAAGAGGGAGGCTTTATGATTCTGTTGCCCACTCCTCACGGTGAGCATATATCCTGCTATGCCAAAAGATTTTTGTGTTGTGTTCTATAGTACTAGGGATGGAACCCAGGACTTCACATACGCTACACTGTACCACTAAGCTGTGTCTCTAGCCCACCTTTTATTTTGTATCTGTGTGTGTATATGTGCATGTGTTTGTGCAGGTCTGTGTATGTGGTGGGGGAGATGGGGGCTGCTGGAGTGGAGGGCAGAGGCTGATGTCACATGCCTTCCTTAATTGTTCTTCACCTTACGTTTTGAGGCAGGGTCTCTCATTCATCTTGGAAATCACTACTTTTTTCTCTCCTACCTGGCCAGGAAACCCTGGCCATCTTCTGTCTCTGCCTCTCCAGAGGGATTCTAGGTCTAAGCTGCCACATTAAAAAAAAAAGAAATTGTGGTTATGTGGTAAGCAATTTACCAACTAAGCTGTGTCCCTACCCCCAGAAATCTTTCTTAAAAACTTGTTGTTTTGAAAGAGTCTGGCTAAATTGTCTAAGCTGGCTTTAATTTATGATCCTCCTGCCTCAGCCTCCTGAATATCTAGGCTGACAGACCTTTGCCACTAGGCCCTGCTCTTATCTATGTTTTAGAGAGGAAGAAGCTGCATCCAGAGATCACCACTGTGGCTGCTTTCTAGATTCGTTCCTATCATCTGGAACCAGTGCCTGAGCTAGTGCGCAGGACTGTGCACTGGGTGAGCCCACTCCCAAGGTCTCTGGTTGAGAGCTTTAAGGCAGATCGTTGCCTCTGCAAACATATAACAAGCAAGTATCAGTGAACAGTTTTTAAATGCTGTTTTCATCCTCTGATTTCTTTGTGCTTCCAGGAAAATTAGCTGGAGTGGAACCCTGTCCCCAGACTGAACTGCTAGAGAGGTGAGTGTGTAGCATTTGCTAAGAAAACCCCAGGACTGTCCAGCTTTGGTTTTCCTGCCAGTTTTTAAAATTTAAGGCTCCCCTTCTTTCTGTAACTTTTATGCTTCTTGTAAATAAGGCACCAACCCCCATAGAACCAGCAGTGGCCACACAGCAGCCAGAGTCCACCACTGTGGGTCCTGCAGCTTCACTCATTTGGCTCAGGTGACCTGTGGTATTTCTGTCAGTAACTGGAAGCAGGTCCTCCTGTAGATACCTGAGGGTCCCACTGTCCTAAGCCTGGCACTTGGGCACATGTCAGCTGATCTGTCTTCCTTCCCTCTCCTCCACCTCCCACACTCTTCCTGCCCCATGCCTCCTTACCTGACTCCATGTTCTCCTGACTATGGGTGTGCATAGCTGTATACTCCGCCACCTTCACTGAGCAGTGGGAAAGCCATTGCTCAGAGGCAGCTGGAATGGAACTGACCGTGGACCCTGCCAACACCGTTTCTCTCTGTTCCAGGATCATTTATTCTTGCCATACCATTTGACATAGTTACCTGAAGCACTTAACCATGTGGTGTGTACTACATTCCCACCTGACTTGCTCCTCTCCAAAGAGAACAGCATTGTCTAGCACCAACGGGGTTTCCCCTGTTGCTTCTGATACCACAATTCAAGCATTTTCATTCGTACTTCAGGAGGAGGAACGCATGGATCAGGGCTGGGTACCTCTACTGTGTGGCAGAGCTAGGACTGGAACTCGAGTCTGCCATGCTCCAGCACCAGTTTTTCTGCGCTGCCATTTGAGGATAAGGAGGATAACATGGATTATATACTTTGTGTGCTTACTTCTTCAGCCAGCTGACTGTGTTGAGGACTTTCCCACTTATGTCTTCTAAAGGTTGTGGTGCTCCAAATGCTGCGGAGCGCCTTCTTTAATGTGTGTGGCCTTTGAGGAGGTCCTTGGAGTGAAATGAAGAAATGGATAGTCTGGGATGTAGAAGCATAGATGTCATTGGCATCACAGAGGCCACCAGTATCATACAGAGAGTAGGCAGGGAGGGGCCCTACCTCACTGGAGAATGTTTTTATCAAGGCATCTGTGGTCATAAAAGAAACACTTCCCTCTGCAGTCTCACCAAAGATCCCTCCTAGTTCAACCTATGCATCCAGCCTTATTCCACATCCTGCTGGCAGCTCTGGAGATGGACAGGAAGGCCTTTGAGTGGGGCTGGTCCCAGTTAGTCAGAGGATCTGAAGAATCAAAGTGACGGTGCTGGGATCTCCCTGGACTATGTCCATGGCCAATTAAAGGAGACATGGTTGGAGGGGCAAGCTTGGCCCACTGGGTAGTCCACAGAAGCTGTTTTTAGGACTTCTCTGCCCAACACTCTTCTACAGGACTAATTGGGTCTTTGAAGTGGGGAAAGTAAGGATGAGCTTTTTCAGACTTGCCGTTCTGGAAGACCAAGTGTGTTCAGAGACTGAGTGGGAGGGAGGCAAGGCACCTCTTTCTGTCCTCTTCAAGCAGCTGCTTCTCCTTTCCACCTCCGGTGAGTCTGCGGCTTTTCCTTCTGCTCTGCCACTCTCGGCTGTAGACTCAGCACTCACAGGTCGCTCCTGAGCTAATGAAATGGGCACTGTTGGCCCTCACTATGCGTCTGGAAAGCAGCAGCAAGCCTGGCATCCATCACACTGTCTGGGCTCAGCTGCACCCAGTGTTTACCTGTTAATGGATGCACTGCAGCTTCAGAGTCCTTTGCTCCTGTCTAAGTACATGAATAATGAGACTGGCCACTGACGAGAAGTAATAGGAAAAGGGAGGAGTGCAAAGAGCTTAAATTAAGGAGCTTATCTATAATGGAGATTCACATGGGCTTTTCACAGCATTCTGCTGGGTTTTTTTCTTGTGGCTTAGGTGGTCCTTGCAAATCCAGGTTACTATCCAGATGATTGCCAGAATGACTATATGGGAGCCTGCTGGGGGATCATGAAGTCTGAGATTTTTAGGTCTAAGGACATCTCATGGCTTTGGGATGGACTCCCACATTCTCCTGGGGCTGTGGGGGCAGATAGGCTTAGGTCTGATCTGAGTGGTGCCACTTGTGAACCAAGACAGCGCCTGGCTCATGATGAGCCTTGGCTTTCTCAATTGTAAAGGACAGTAGTGCTTCCTTCTCAGAGAGTGTCTGTGAGGACACATAAAGATCCTGGGACAGAGCAGCACTTTGTGAACAGGTACCAATGAGGCATGCCCTGTCTCAGGCTGCTGCCTTCCCTGTAAATCACACTACGGGACAAACACAGTCTCTTCCCTTCCTTTTCTTCCTTGTTTCCGGACTTAAGCCCATGGAGCCCCTTCTGTTTCCACAATTTAACTGCTAATGTTATAAGGAAACAAAACGGTTGACTAAAGTTGCATGGATGGCCAGTCACCAAGACAAAGTTATCCCTAAGTGTTCAAACACATGGTCCAGCTTGGGATCATAGTGTGGGAAATGACATTTTTTTTTTAATTTTAAAAATTTCTTTTGTTCATTTTTTGAGAATTTCATATGAGTACTGTGTTTATATTATTGCTTCTTCCCTTCAGTTCCTCCTGTACTCACATCTTCTCAAATTCATAGGCTCTTCCTCTTTAATTATAATTGTTACATATATATGTATATAAATTTATAAATACAGTCTTCACTAGATGATCTCAGTAGGTTGTGTTTGGAAGTGAGTTTTCTTTTGATCTTGAAGGTTAAGGACCGAAGAAGACAACTTAACCTACCAACATCTCCTGCCTGAATCTCCTGAGCCTTCTGCCTCTCACGCACTGTCAGAAGAGGAAATGTCCGATAAGTCCTCCCTGTCCCGAGACCAGAAGCCAGACAGTGAGACTGAGAAGTGTCCAGTGATGACGAGCTCTTTTCCTCAAGGTAAACGAAGCTTCACTAAGCATCTTAGGCATAACCAGGCCGTCTTGCCTTGAGGAGCAGAATGGGCTGATGTGTGACCATTTTGCCAGTGAAAGGTGAGCCTGTGAGGACCAGAGCTGCTCATGGAGAGTGATTTATCACTGGAAGGAGCCATGGTGTTAAAAGTGTGGGTAGCAGCGAGGAAGTCTTGGTTTCTTTTTAAATGATGACTTGGGTGGTCTGCTCTTTTCAAAGGGTGGGTTGAAAGCACTGGAGACGTGTCGGTGTTGTTAGTTGTCTCAATTGTTTCTGCTCATCCTGAAGCAGTTCCCTTAAGGTGTGACTCTTGGCCATGGGGTCAGGCCCTTTATTTTGGTCCACTCAGGCTGCTGCAGCTGAATCCTGCAGACTGAAGACAGCACAAATCCATCTCTCACAATTCTGGTGTGTGGAAAGCAGAGATCAGGGTGCCTCACAGCCAGAGTAGTTGAATTCTGGTGAGCATCCCTTTCCCACTTGAATTCTGACATAGAGAAAGAAAGGTCAGGGGAAATCCCTGTAGTCTATGCAAGGACATTAATCCTATTCCTGTGCATTGCGTCCTCATGACCTAATTTCCTCCAGAGGCTCCACCCCCTGACACCATCACACTTGTGGTAAGGGCTTCAACATAGGAGTTTCAGAGACACAGATGTTCTGCCTTGTTCTGTTTCCAGATGTGGACTAAACTGACCAAATCAGCTTCCCAGGGACCTTCCTCCAATCTCCTTTTAGCTTACAGTCTCCATTTTTTTCTGTTGGCATAGGAAGTTGGACTTAGTGTTTGCCATTCAGTGTATTTCAAAGATTTAAAGGATCATAGAGGCAGGCCAGATGGATTTGTGCTTAGCCAACTTTTCCACCGAAGGGGCAGACAGTGAATGTCTGTGGCTGTTCAGAGGTGTGTTCTCTTACAGGTGCACAGCTCTGCTCTAAAGCACAACATGGCTATAGAAAACGTGCATGGTCCGAATGAGCTAATTCACAAGAAGGCAAGATTTGAAACATGGCCTATCGTTTCAGGCCTTTGATATTTGTAGACTCTCTCTGTACCTCTCTTGATGGTCTCTGATCTCTTGTTATTCCAGTGGGTTTTTTCTAAGGCACCACAGTGGATTCTGTAGCACAAACTGGACACTAGCACTTCTTGCTAAAAACTCTTAACACGAAATTACATAAGCCATTGCTTTCAAAAATATTTAAAGCTTTTGGTTTAAACAACTAGATTTCTTTTAAATGGGGAGGTCCCACCAATATGTCAGTGATACTAGAGCCAAGCCTTTGCCCCATGGTGTCCTCTGAGGCTTCTCTGGACACTCAGGTCCCACATCTTAGACATACCTAGAATATGACCTGCACATTTTTGGTACAACTCAGGAAGCAATCAAATCTTCCAGTGGCCAGTCACCTGGACCTGATTTCCTGGGGTTTTGGGTGGTATCCCTTAGAGATTTTTGTGAGTACTTGATTTCTCCATCTCTTCTGGTTGTGGGTTCTGCCTTCACCTACTTCAGGTTAGACTATAAATCATTTCTCTGTCCTCAGAGCAGCCTCCGTCTGTACTTAGTCCAGTGTGGCACAGTCCCTCTCCAAGATCCTGGGACCACTGCATGAGGTCTGGTCGCATGAGTGGAGGTGCAACTGAATGGATCGTTCAGAGATGTGATCCCTTTTTTCTATGTGGTCTTGAACAGAGCTCTCTTCTGCCTGTCACTCTATTTTGTTTTTAATATGATAAGAGATAACAGCTGAAATAGATAAAAATTTGATTTTTCTGAATTGCCTGGAGGTTCAGGCCTGTCCCTGTTTGGCAGGGATGTGCCTGGGCTGCCTGTGCATCTCTAGCTCTTGTCTTGAGTAGGAACGCAGTTCTCTGGAGCCATTGAAGCATATCCACTGTTTCTTTTTGGGTTTCTTTCTCTTCAGCCTTTTCTTTTCTGCATCTGTTTTTCCTTTTGTCACGTTTATAATCTGTATAGAGAGATAATTTGGCGTTTTTTTTTTTCTTTGCTCACTTAACATTCTTCCATAGACTTTCTGGCATGTTGTTAGATAATGTCCCTTTTAGTGGCTTTAGAGCAGGCCTTTGAATGGCGGAACCGCAGTTTTCCTTCTGTTCCTAGAGCTCAACATTTAAGTCATTTCTACAATCTCACAATTGTAAACAGTGCTGCGGGGGGGCTTGAACACAAAGCCTTCCTCTTTGAGGGCATTTTCCTAATATAGAGTCTCGAAATTAGAACTACCCAGCAGAAGACACACATTTTTTTCTATTCTTTCTTTTCTGTGTGTGGTAGCTTTTTATAGAATTTATGGTTTTTATGAGTTAGCACTTATCAAAGAGTTTACTGTAAGGTGGATCCTTTTCTCTCATTTTGGAAAGGCTGGTATAGTATTTCCTTCTCATCAGGATGGCTGCATAATTAATACACGGTGTCTAATTCCACTGGGAGTCTTTCCTCCAGCCCATGTGATAATTCTCACTCCCAGCCAAAGACTCTGTGAAACATGGCTTGTGTGGAGCAGCATCACCCCACAGCCAGCAGTATGTGCCTCAAGTAAACCAGCAAGGAAGGTGACAGTCCAAACCAGTGAGCTCCTGGCTGACTCTGGGCTGATGGACTTCGGGAAGAAGGTTGGCAGGACCTCGAGGCTGGGCCGGGAGGACCAGTGCTGGGCACACCACGAGTGTGCACAGACAGCCTTTACCGCCGTGTTGCAGCGGGAGGCAGACATTCCACCAAATGACTTGCCACACTTCTGGCATTAATAGGAGATAGCTGAAGGTCTGGGAATTAAGTCATCTCATAAACATTCAAATTCATGGCAAAATTACTATTTAATTAGGAAAAGATCTGTAACATTGTGCTACTTTTAAATGAAAGCCATTTTGGAGGAATTAAAACTGGGTCATAACATTAGTATAATGTTTTAAAACAAACATTACTAAGACATACTGAGTGTACCCTAATTGATGAATTAAAGACATTAGTTTTGCCTTTGGATACTTAATGTGATTATGTTTTAAACACTGACTCTGAAAATCCACCTCTAGAGTGAAACGATGCTTCCTTCTTTCTCTGTTGAAGTGAGATGTGGCAGAGGGTAAAAAAATAATACATGCTCATCCTAAGAAATTTGGAAAAATTAAGTTTTTATCTGTTAAGTGATATGCTAAAATGTCAAATGGAGGTTTTAAAAAACCCGAAATCTATCACCCTGAGGTAACTACAATTAATATTTCATTGTAATTGCTTCTTTGGTGTGTTTGTTTCTACTATCTGTATGTTCTTAAATAGAGCTATGATTATTTTGTAACCAATTTCATATCTTTTGAAATTTAACATAATAACATAATACATTTTCCATGGTATTTATAGTCTTCATAACATAATTGAATAACTGTAATTCCTCATCATAGTGAGTGGACCTCGGTTCAATGAACAATTTGAGCTGTTTCAGTTTCCTGTCACATGTAATACTCAGATGAGTATTTTCATGCATTCTGGCAAGTGCCTGTGAGCATCTCACATGAGCTCCTTAAATAGACTCCTGGAAGTAGAACTATATGGGAAACGACATTGGAGAACTTTCCTAAAACTTAGGATATAAATAGCCCCAGAAGGTCATAAGCATTTATACTCACACAGCAGGTGATCTCAAGATCATACTTTTTATTTCCTCTCTCACCAGCATTGTTTTAAGTCTTGAAATTAATGAATGATAAATGGATAACATACTCCCTGCAAAAAAAAAAAAAAAAAAAAAAAGAAAGAAAAAAAAAAAAAGGAAAAAAAAAAGAAAAAAGAAAAAAAAAGACTTGAAAACAATCTGGATTCATTATGAAAGTAGCTTAATCAACTCTCAGGCAGTCCAGGCTGACTTGAAAGTGATCTGTTAATTTCACCATAAGGAAGATTTTAAATTAATATTTGATATTGAGAAGAATAAAAGGCTACATTAGAGTGAGCATTAAAATTGTATAGAGTATAATTTTTGTGTGTGATGTAAAGTTGCTTCCTCATGGAGGGCTGCAGAGAGCCATTACAGAGCCATGGCTATGGGCTGTGGGAAATAGCTTGGCCTCCCCCAAGCTTGGGAAAGAATTGCCAGCTGCTGACTATTTCAATACATCCAATACTGTTGAAATTTCAAGATCTCTGCATAATCTATAAATTATTCAATTTGTTGGGGGCTTCAAACTTTAAATTTAAAATATTCTTCCTTCCTACAGACTTACTAATGGAACACATACAGGAAATTCGAACTCTGAGAAAGCGTTTGGAAGAATCTATTAAAACAAATGAGAAGCTCCGGAAACAGCTGGAACGGCAGGGGTCTGAGGCTGACCAAGGTAAGAAAGGACTTTCCCAGGCTAAGGAATGGGATTGGGTGAGTTGCTGCTCTGTGATGTGTTTGCCTGAAGAGGCTCTCTGTGAACCAGGTGGGATGGAGAAGTTGGCCAGCCTCTGGGGTCCTAAACTGCAGCTGGGTCCTCACTGTAGAGGTATAGATAGGGATTCTAAAATAGAATAGAACAATATTTTGCCTTTTCATCAATAATAGACCATAAATTATCAACATTTATCAGTCTGGCAAATCTTTCAGGCCAAAGAAGGCCAGCAGTATTCCTACCCCACCACAGTTTGCTTTGAAGGGAGTGGTCTTCCTTGAAAACTGAACACCCATAAGACACTCCTTCACACAGTTCAGAAACCAACTGCTCCACGCTGTACCTGGTAACCCTTCCCTCCCTCCTTTCCTCTTCACTTTTCTTGGTTTCCTTCATAGCTTCATTGTATTCTCTAAGTTGATTGGGTTGACCTGGGTGCGGATGTAGCTCTTCTGTTGATCGTTTTTTGTGACTTTGGGCAATTCACTCTAGTGTTAATTGTTTCAGGAAACAGGGTTTTCTGATGTTAAAGGAGGCAGTATCATGAACAGGGCCTTGCTCAGTGCTACTTAATAAATAGTTGCTTTTATCACTGTTGGTTTTATTTTACTATTTCATGTAACATGGCCAGTTTAACTTTCAATCTTTCAGTGCTCTGCAATGGGTGAGGACCCTGATGCCGTTTTAGAGATAAGATCACTGAGTTCTAGAAAGGTAGTACTCGTTGGTAAAACTCAAGGCTTGGACAGCAGTCCATTTCTTGTTGCTCTATAGTTCACACCATAAGGCAGCTTCTGGGAGTTCTGGGAGTACTACAGTTCCTGCTATGGTTTGCAAGAAGCTTCCAATCCTCCACCTGGGCTTCCACTCATCCCATGCATCCTTCATCCTTCTCCCTCACAAGGAGGAAATTTGATTAATTTGAGTTATTAGTTGTGTCAAACATGGGAAAGAAATACATGCCTGGACCCTTGATGTCCACTCTTAGTAATGCCTGAGTTAGATTCATTCTGTTTTACATTTTCCCCACCAAATCCAATTATAGAATTATTTGGGGGTTCAAATGGCCACCCGCTACAGTGGAGCCCAAAGTGCTCTGGAGAGTAATTCCCTCTGACAGGGAAGTTTACAGAAAGGCACTCATAAAGTATTCACCATCGTGGAAAGACGTACTGTTCTCACCATGCTGTCACAGTTTCTGGAAAGACAAAACTAAAAGCAGTCTTGCCCACCCCCACCCCCCACTCCCCGATCTGAGATGCTCATCTTGGGGACAGGTCTGGAAAGGGCAGGACTCCTTATGATGTCAAGGGATAATGTTGTCAAAAACTGTTATCGTATGCTTCAGAGCCTCCAGCTCACTGCCCGGTGTCTGGGCTAACTGTGGAGATGGTACTCAAAGCAAAGTCTTGCCTCATAGTATCCAAATGGTCCTCACTAGGTCAGTTGGGCCTAGTTCGGCTTAGTGAATCAGGGATGTTTTATGGCCTATTGTTTATTTATTTTCAAGTAATACCTTGGCATTGATCAGATTTCTGCTGCTTGTTCTGATCAGTCTGTTGTTCTCTTGAGGCCTCACTCTCTATTCTTCTAGATACTAACACTGATGATAACCATGGAATAACAGCATGGGTGTTTTTATTGTGCTAACCAAGACTTGAGGGGAGTTAGGCAACTTGCCTGATGCCTTGCAGCTATTAAGAAGCAGAAGATAGGCAGGAACTCTGGAATGATCCCAGAGTTCACAGGGATAAGTAGGGGAAGATGGTGGAAAGAGATATTTGTGAATAAAAGCTAATCTGATTTCATTTTGTATGACTCACTTGCTGCAGAAAAACTTCTGTGGAGTGGGAAGAATATTTCCAGGACAGCTAGCCACACCTTCTTTTTAAGGGATGTGGACCTACACCACAGGCACTTATTTCTATATACCAGGGTGCTTTCCGCTGCAGGTAGCTGCAAAGAAATGTGACAAGAAAGCTATGTAAACAAGGGGTGTTTATTTATACTTCCATTTATCACAAGAACCCCAGAGGCAGATAGCTCTTGAGCTGACTTCCGTGGTGACTATTTAGTATCAGCATACCATCCTCCTAGGACAGTGTCCAAGGTATGGGAAGGAAGAGCCTGGGGCTTCCCTCTTCTCTAGTGCAGAATCTCCTTGAAGCCCTCAGCAAGCTTCACCTAGGTCTCACTGGTTGGCAGACACCCCTGCCTTTGTCCTCACCCGGTGTTGGGAGCACAGGGATATGGCATTTTGGTTGTGGTGTAGTAAGTGAACTGAGTCAGTACAGAAACCAGGAGGGAAGCATCTGGCTGTCACATAGAGACGACACTGGGCACAGCGTAAGTGCTCAGAGGCCAGCTCTGAACGGAACACCATAATGGTGCAGACAGATGTGCAGAGGGGAGTGCTGAGGTTGAGAGGCCAAGGAGGTGCCCAGCAAGAGGCATCCCCTAGATTGACTGACATAAAGCAGTAAAATGTCATCAGATAGACAGCAGCTTGGTAAGGTATTTATAGAAGAGGATATGTCCTCTCGTCTGTCTAATTCTAGACCCCAACTCCACCGTGTCCACTCATAGGAGGGAAATTAAGTCAGGAATTGATAGAGGATGGATTTGACAGGGGAAGTGGGTGTGGCGAGCACACAAGTCACCTGGTTACCTGCATTTTCTGGACACTGGGGTCTGAATGGAGTATGGTGTGGTACTGGAGCAGAACAATGGATGGTCTTGACTTCGAGACTGAGAAGTTTGATCTTGTGTTTCATTTGGTCATTTTTTCATAGTGGTAGGCCACCAGATATGTTTCAGCGTGAAGTAGCAGTGAAAGGATTGCGCTTTGATGATAACCTCATTGGTACACACACGTCAGGGAATGAAGCTAGTCACGGTGCTGAGGCCTAGAGTACAGGAGAGTCTGCCTTAGTCTGAGCATTCTGGAGAAGAGTAAGCAGCTGTGGTTGCCTGCTTGGACAGGAGGACAAGGGGAGTTTAGGATAGCTCCCAGGGGCAAGCCTGGGTCACATCTCCTAAGACAGGGAGAGAGTGAGAAAGACCAGAGGGGACAGAGTCACACTGAGCTGCTTCAGAGACAAGGCCAAGGCCTAAGAGGCAGTTAGCCATGATAGTTGCTACTGTCATCTCTCACTCAGCTGTGGTTCATCCTTGTTCATCTTCAGGGCAGCTGTGATATGGAGGCCTCCTCTGCCTCCTCTTTAAGATCACTTTCCTTGCCCTTCAGGCTCTGGCTGTATGTTACATGGTTCATGGAGCTGGTTTTCGTTGCATGCCGTATTTCTTCATTGTTTAAACATGTTTCCTAGGAAGATTCATTCATCCTGCCTGGAGGCTGTCTATAACTCACCATTCATGTGTGTTCTTACAGGTTCCATAAATGTTGCTGCTTATGGCTCAGAGCTGCACAGCTCTCTGACATCAGAGATACATTTCCTGAGGAAGCAGAACCAGGCCCTCAGTATGATGCTCGAGAAAGGGTCCAGAGGTAAGAAATCAGGGGCCACCTGCAGCCTGAGTCCCGAAGCCCTTGTGTCAAAGGATATCCAGAGCTGACACCCTAGAGTCTGACAGTTGTCTATCTTTAACTGCACATCACCTATGGGGCATTCCTGTTTTATAGCTAAGAAAACTAGGGCACAGATTGGTCAAGAAATGCCTCACCTAGCTGTTGTAACAACGAGAGTATAAAGCCCCCAGAGCAGCGTCTCTACCAGGGCCTCAGTACATGTTACTATATTCTCTCATCCCATCATGACTGAGGAAGAGAGAAGCGCTGGCTGGAAATTTATTACCGTCAAATCTCAACTGGAGATTTTTTCCTACCAGTGAAGTTTATCCAGCATTTCTTACAAAGATCCTTAATTCCTTTCTTGGAGCTTAACTTCCGAAGAGCTTTTACTTATGTTATCATTCATACTTAGAATGATTCTAGAGTAAGGGAGTATTAGCCCTGTTTCTCAGGTAAGAATTCATAGCCCAAGCAATTGCCCTGATGTGGTCACTGAGCCAGAGGTGCTCGAACTGCAATGTAGGCCAGCTTATCCCACAATCCTGGGGGATATAGACACTGATTTTGCCTTAAGAGTCAGAATTTGGGCTCATGCTGTTCATTTATTCATTCAGCAGCCTTTCTCTACCCTGCCCTACAGGGGACCTTGATAGACTGATACAGAATAAACAAGTCCTGTGTTTTGCACCAGAAGACTGTGGTCTGATGGGTAAAATGGGCAAACCTTTAGCAAGGAGGAGTGAGGCCTGCTGTGATAAAGGCAGGCCAGAGAGCGGCAGGACCCTCACTCAGCTCAGAGACCCTAGTCCTCAAGGGTCAAGTCTAAAAAGGAAAGGAATGACTACCCAAGGTGCCTCAGGATGAGAGGAGAATAGACAAGGCCTAGGTGAGGGAGGAGGAGAGTGTGAACCAGTCAGGAATGATGCGGCTGTGCTGATGTCATATGGACCAGCAGGAGCCCCAGCATACATAGCAATATTTGAATCATGGTTAAGAGCAGATCCACATCCTGGCTGTGCCCCTTCCTGTCTATATGGCTACAGGGAAGCGTTAACCCTATCTCTCATCTGTTTCTCATCTGGAAGATGGGGAAATTCACAGTATGCTGCAAAGACACAGGACATTGAAACATGTGAGGGCTTGCTGTAGTGCCTGTACAGTTAGTGCTGGGATGTGTCGCCATTACCATTCCCTCAGCTCTTGTATGGTTCTTCCTAGACCTGGGCTAATAATGAGCCTGTACAGAGAGCAACTCGGCATCCTCACCCTGGCCTGGGGAGGAAGCTGAGGCACTGAGGAGGGTCACAGCCAGCAAGTGGAGAAGCTGCCTGAGAACTCAGTCACTCTGCCTCCAACTAGGCCTTCTTGTCTCCTGAGCCTCCAAGAATATTTTATTCCTCTATGGGGCTCTGCAAGATGCTTGCTGCTCTCCACACTCACTGACTCTGCGCTTCTGCCTGTTGCTCTACCCACCATGTATACTCTCTAAAGCAAAGTAACAGGTTTTCAAGGCACATTATGTAATAGAAAGTTAAACAGCCCCCTTTCATTCTAGTGATGTTTAATCTACAGCCTTGATATTGACAGATTTATCTGCCTAAAATGCATAAGATAATTGGAATGCCGGAGCCATAAATGCCAGATTAAATCTCATTCTTTTCTGTATTCTTGGAGTGTGTGAGCTGAAGTGCCGTACCAGTGTAATAAGGTTAGAGAAAACAAATGGAATCCCTTCTCATTTTGGTATTTGCAGATAAACAGAAAGAGAATGAAAAATTACTTGAGTCCCTGTCCAGGAAGGCAGCAAGTCTTCAGCACCTTCAGCTAGAGTACACCAGTGTAAAGGAAGAAAATGAAAGGTTGCAGAGAGACATCGGTGAGAAGGAGAGACACAACCAGCAGCTGACCCAGGAGGTCTGCAGCAGCCGCCAGGAACTGAGCAGGTGGGCTTTACTCAGGTGTCCCTGGTGGCCTGCTATGCCTGGGGATGTGATCATGGCACCAGGCACAGTGTCTCCGGCCCTAGTGTGCAGAAACAAGTACTGTCAGCTGGGCATAAAATGTATGAGGAATGGTCCTCTAAAGGAGGAAGAGAATGCTGGGGGTGGCTGGCGTTTTCACCTAGGGTGGTCAAGGAAGGGCTTTCTGAAAAGACCCCTTTTGAGTGTAGAGCTACACAGTGAGCATGTGAGAGCTGAGACTGTTGGAGATGACCGTGTTTGGCAGAAGGCACATAGACCCTAAGACAGAGTTGCTGTGGCAAACCAGAGAAGGTGCTGTGCTTGGCTGTAGTAGGAGCTGAGGGAAGAGAGGAAGGTGGATCCTTAATCGTGCTTTACTGCTAGCCCTATAAAGACTCCAGTTTTGCTCCATATGGCATAGGCCACTGGGAGACTCTGAGTGAGCCAGGGAGATGCAAATCTACTCACTGTCCTTCCTAGACTGCCTTATTCCATGTGTCAACACACAGGCCTGTCTGTCCTTTCCGAGTGACCACCCTCATCCCTGCCCAGGTGCCATCAGACACCTTCCTTTAGAATGGCTGGAAAGGTTACTTAAGGGAAGGTCTATTAAGCATGGGACATAGGACATGTGGGAACTGGAGCTGTGATGGAACTCGTAAAAATGCATGTCTCAGCACATTTTGTCCACACTCTTACTGAGATGGCCTGGTCCTGCCCTCTGGGAACTGGATAAGCCTCCTGGAGGAAGAATTAACTCCTCCTCCCATGCTGGGGCTGTTTCAGGGTACAGGAAGAAGTGAAGTTGAAGCAGCAGCTGCTCTCCCAGAACGATAAGCTGTTGCAGTCCCTCCGAGTGGAGCTGAAGGTGTATGAGAAGCTGGACGAGGAGCACAGGAAGCTACAGCGAGGTACTGTGTGCTCAGGGGTCAGGACTGAGACATCTCAGGGCTATGAGCTCAGCCCAAAAGCTGTTCGATGGGTGTGGGAAGATGGCTCTTGTGTTTTCCTATCCTACCATTAAACCCACACTGGCCCATAGGTAGACCAGGTGTATTTAGAAACAAACTCTTTGGCCCACTCTTTGTTTTTGAGGTAGGGTCTTTCTGTATAGCACAGTCTGGCCTTCACTTAAAAATCCTCCTGCCTTAGCCTTACAGGTATACATCACCGTTACTGGCTTTTGGCCAAGCTGACATCTGGAGTCTCATTTCCTTCATCTCAGCTTGTTCTGACTTCACCAGAACTGGGTCAGTTACAGCCTGTGTAAGCAGGGCTCTCAGTAGCCACTGCATGGGACCTTGAAAGTCAAATGAGGGCATTTATTAAAACATTCTAGCCACATTCCTGGCACATAGTAGGCATCCGAGAAGTAACTTTGTCATAGATTCCCTGTGCTCCATCCAGCAGATATTCCAGAGTTGGACATTGCTCTTAGGTGCTTGACAACCTTGGTGTGCTCTGCTTCTAGAGAACACAGATCAGAATGCCTGACTGTAAGGTCTAATGTTTGAGAGTCAATTTGGAGGCACAGTGGGGGGTTTTCTAAAACTAATTTTCCAGATGGTTTCTCCCTATTGAAAGTTTATCTAGAAAGGGTCATCTCTCAGCTTTTGCTTCTTCTCAAGTTGCTTCTCTTGTTCTTGCTATTGTGCCTGCCTTTTTAATATACTGTAGCCCTTAAAATCATCCCCTTTCATTCTATAATTCTGGTCCAAATAGATTTTATTACTACTAGACATAATTTCGGGGTTTGGTGTGCAATTTGCTAGGCTTTTATGGCCAGAAGTGAAATTAATTTCCAGCTCTTACTTAGCCTGTGGAATAGCAGCAATTAAGTCAGCCAATATTTTTGTTTTTAAAGTTGAGTTGTTATTTTAAATTGTACCTAGTTCCTAGGAGGGGGCTGGATGATGGTAGTAGGTTGAAATGGCCTTGCGTCTCTTAGATGGCTGACCTTTGATCTTGGGAAATGTCAAGGCTTCTCTGTGCATATATCTGCAGAGGCCCAAGGTGAGGCATCTGGAGAAGGCTGGAAGGGGCCTGATTCTTTCAGCAACCTGCATGGCCTCCTGACAGAGATGCAGGCCCTCCGTGACCAGCTAGAAAGGAGCATCCAGAATAACAGCACCCTGAGGAGCAAGCTGGAAGAGCAGCTGTCACAGGGATCGAAAAAGGCCCAGGAAGGGACCCTCACTCTGGCTGTCAAGGCCCTGTCTGTCACTGAGTGGTCCCTTCAGCTGGACAAACACGGTAGGGGACTTCTCACTCTGGATGTTCTGCTCTATGGGTCTGTATGGTGTGTGAGCTTCTGAGTGCTGCCCTTCTGGCTGCTCTCAGCTCTCGTCTCCATGTTGTTGCATGTTCTCTGACTGACTAGACACTGGGTTCTCCCGAATGGAGTTAGGGCTTCCAGTGGCCCATGCTGTCTCCAGTCTTGCTGCTTCATCCCACTCACAACTCACCAAGGCCTTTTCATTATCTTGCCTGGTTTTTTGTTTTGTTTTTTGAGAGAGGGTTCCACTGGCTATACTGGAACTCTCTCTCTCTGTAGACCAGGCTGGCCTCAAACTCAGAGACCCTCCTACCTCTGCCTCCCAGTGCTGGGATTAAAGGCGTGAGCCATGGCTGTCCAACTCTTGGGTTTTTTTTTATGTTTTTTAAGACAGGGTTTCTCTGTGTAGCCCTGGCTGTCCTGGAACTCGCTCTGTAGACCAGGCTGGCCTCGAACTCAGAGACCTGCCTGCCTCTGCCTCCCAGTGCTGGTATTCAAGCACTCTCTTGTCTTTAAATGAGGTCCCAGACCCCTTACTCTGACTTTCATCATCTTGTAAAGCCTGGGAAGCTTCCTGGTAACAGGTGGGTCTGATTTGCTTTGCTTGTGTACTTGTATAGGGTTAGAGATACCTGGGAAGGGGCAGAGGATAAGGCAGCCTTGCCACACACACCCTGGGGGCTGGAACCAACCAGCAATGGGCTTCCTAGTGACTGGATTATTTTCTGTCACCTTACCATTCCTCTGTCGGTTTGGAGTTCTAGTTTAAAAAAAAAAAAAAAATAAAAAAAAAAAAAAAAAAAAAGGTAGCATGGCTTTTTCTGTTAAGCAATATTTGTTAGGATAAAACCCACTAGAGTTTTATCTCAGAGGATTGGGAGGTCCTATCAAAGCATCTTTGCCTGGAGTACCATTACTTCACATCACATCCCTAGTGGGGCATGAGTGGAAGAAACTTGCATAGGAGATCACAACACCTGAATATATGCATTGCTCTGCCACTGGCATGCTGAGTTATCTCAGTCTCTTGGTGTTTTTCTTTAAAAAAACAAATTACAGCACTGTTCTGCCCACCAGGCTCTTAAGAGTTAGGTAGCTTCTCAGGTGTGAGAGTGCTTCTTGTATTATCTAACATCACTTGGACCTCTAGTAAAGTGTTTGAGATGCATTACCTCCAGGTCCTGTTGCAGATCACTTTCCTCTCATGTTCAGGTCACTATAGCAGCTTCCGTACTAACTCCTCCAGTATAAAACATAGACCTCAACCTAACATTGCCTCACCTTGAGTCATCACTTAGCCCTCAGGGTGTAAGCCCTGCATCCTGTTATACCTTCCTCTGTACCCAGACCTTAGCTACAGGATCTGTGTGTCTTCTCCCTGAATGATGACTCATGCCTGCATCCTTGTGCCTGCTCAGTACTCTGCTTGGCTTTTCTTCCCCTCCTTCCCATGGGGCACTGAAAAAGTCCTACAAGATAATTCAGATGGCAGCTTCTGGGATGCCACATTGGGGATAGCCCCCTCACCTGAGCTCCCCATCTCTGTGCTTCTCTCCCTTATCCCTGACCACCCTGAGATGAAGTTGACTGTTCACTGTTTTGACAGGAGGACTCTTTGAGAAAGGGCTCTGGGCCTGGCCACTCTGTTACCTGGTGTCTACACAAGGAACCAGGGAGTGAATGGAACGTACATGTTCCTGGCTGCAGGGCTGGGTGCAGAGAAGGTGTGAGTGAATGTTTTGCTTCTGAAATGAATGGATGCGTGTGAGATACTCTGCCGTGTTCTAATTCCATCCTTTCTCTAGTGCTAATGGTGGTAAAGCTGAAATTTTCCTTCCTTGTTCTGTTTTATTGTAGATGGCAACAAATGTCCTGAGGCCAGTGATAATTCATTTGATCTGTTTGAATCCACCCAGGCAATGGCACCTAAATCAGGTACAAACTGGGGAACTGCAGTAGTGTTGGGTATGACATTAGGGCTTTTGAAATAGAAGACGAGAAGGTCCCTGGAATCCCTGGCTGCTGGATTTCAGGGTCTCTGGGGTTCGACTTCCACAGTAGTGGACGGCCTCATCCTTCTGCAGTTGGGTGACCACACAGATGAGTCATTGCCTCTGAATTGGACTTGAAAATGCCCATTGTCTAATTTTCACCAGTCTAGGCCCCCTTGAGACTCAAGAGTGCAGATGTCTCTTTAAAATGCCTCTCAGCTGCCCAGTCAGAGACAATCAAGTGAAAAAACAACTGGATTTTCTACCTGCACAATGCTGGCTTCGTGCCCAGCCTGGCTCATGTCGCCTCTTCCTGGGAGCCTTCCTTGACTTCTCTCCTTGCTGAGACAGTTGTTTTCCCTTGAGCTCTGGCTCACTCTCACTGTGCGTTCATACTTCTGGCAGCCTCAGTATTCCCATTAGACCCCGAGCTATTGTCATGCACGTGAGAGCATGGCTCATCTTGGCAGTCTAGGATCTACTACAGAGTGGGCGTTCAATAAACACTGGTTAAGTTGATTTCACTCTGACCAATGTGGGGTAACGTAGCTAACTCCACGAGCACAGATGCCACCCCAAGTAGATCTAACATTTGCCTCTCCTTTTGTAGCTTCTGAGGCTCCTCTGCTCTCCGGAACTGACGCTGACTCCTTCTCCTGTGACAGCAGCACTTCTGCCACCAGCCCCCCTTGCATGCCCTGCCTGGTTGCTGACCACCATGTGTGGGCCAGCAAGAGTGGCCACCATATGCTGGGTCTGATTGAGGACTATGATGCCCTCCAGAAGCAGATCAGCCGCGGCCAGAGACTGCTTGCCAAGATGGACATTCAAACTCAAGAGACTCTGAGCCCCACAAGTCAAAAGCTGGAGCCAAAGGTAACCTGAGTGCAGGGCTGGTGGAGGGAGACACTTCCTGCTCTCAATAAGTAGAGTAATCTTCTCTGGAAGATTCCTAATACCCTGAGCTTCAGTAAAGCCCTAAAAAGGAGGAGTCGGGAACTGTTGCACATGAAAACCCAGAGGTGATGGGGGCAGTTTGTTAGTCATCAGTGGACAGCATGTTGAGATCATACCCTGGGTTACTATGGCCACTGCTCAGTGAAGTGCTGCGCTGCTATGTGACTTCTCATTTCTCTCCAGTCTCTCAGCCACCCTTTGTCCATCTGTCCTCTTGTATTCAGTCACTCTACCCCTCCACCTACACACCATCAGGGCAGACTTGTCTGCTGGGCTCTAGGGCTGCTGTGAGCAGTTACACTGTACCAGACCTGACCAGGGTGTACCCTTCCACACTGTGCTCACATCTGACTGTGCCATACTGTAATTTCCTACAGCCACTCTGTGATGCATGTGTTCCTGAGAGATGTTCTTAAGGTCATCTTCCTGCAGAAGAGTGTGAGTGTGTGTGTGTGTGTGTGTGTGTGTGTGTGTGTGTGTGTATGTGAGAGAGAGAGAGAGAGAGAGAGAGAGAGACAGAGACAGAGACAGAGACAGAGAGACACAGAGACAGAGACAGAGAGAGACAGAGACAGAGAGAAAGTGAGTGTGTGTGTGTGTGTGTGTGTGTGTGTGTGTGTGTGTGTGTGTGTTTCCTCGGAACAACCCTGTGAAGGAGGTGATATCAGTGCATTGTAGAGATGCTGAAAACTGACTGTTCTCAGTCCTGCAACCAACATGCTCTCTGTTGTGACGGTTCTGCCTTTCTGGACGGTGCTGGCCGACTGACTCCACTTCTCCCTGGGCAGCAACTCTGAGGACTTCTGGTTGCTGGGCTGACTTCAGTATACCCACCATTGGTCAACATTCTTTCCCCGACATGTCCCACTCTGAACAGGCAGGGTCACAGGTTGCAGTTCCTGTTCCCCACCATGTCTGTCTCCAGCCTGCTTCTCCTGACTCCCCTGGCTTGGGATTCCTCATCTCTACTTCCATCTTCTCCCTACCTCATCCTGGAATCCTCCTCATCTCAAGCTGCCTTTTGTTACAGACTTTTGTGCCTAACAGACACAAGTCATGCACTTCCTCCAAGGCACCAGGTGAGAGATGGTAGTAGACCTTTAAGCTTCCACTGGTTAGAGCTTCTGGAGCCCACTTTTGAGGTTTCTTTTCCTTTGCATGCATATGTAGGTATGGTGTGCATGTATATATGTATTACATATGTGATCACCTGTGTGTGGTCACATATATATGTGCAGATGCATATTCTGTGTGGAGGTCTGATGTTGACATGCACTCTCATTGCTGTCTGCATTATTTATTGAGGAAGAGTTTCTCTGTTGAACCCAGAGCTTACTGGTCACTAGTGTAGCTAACCAGCTTGTTTGAGAGTCAGGATCCCCTAACTCTCCCTCTTTAGTACTTGGATTATAGATGGCCACCACACATGCCAAGCTTTTGCATGGTTCTTGATCAAATTCTGATCAGCACGCTTGCTCAGCAAGCACTTTATCCACTGAATCATTTCCTCAGCTGCTCTGGATTTTTACTGAAGACACCTGAGTTTCCTGTGGTATTTGCTTTGGCTTTGTGTTGGGCTTTGCTTTTTTTTGTTTGACTATATTTAAGAATCAGATTTGCATTTTATCTTCTACTAGATGGTAAGCTCCATGAGAGAAGGAATAGTGTTTTTATGGAACATTAAATAACCAGTATCTTGTCCCCTTAAGCCTTGTATAATATTGATAAATAATATTGAATAAATTAACACTAATAAGATTCCTTTTCTGATAAAAAATACTTGTTTTGAAAGCTAAAAATTGTAGAAAAGCATAAAAACAAAATGTCTCTTCAAGTACTGCTTAAAGGTCAGCACTTAAATTGTGTGTGTGTGTGTGTGTGTGTGTGTGTGTGTGTAATAAACATACAAAAATAAACACATGCTTTTGGGACACTCATAAAGTTTATCAAATAATCAGAAATATGAGGTTCATATATTTCAGCTACATGGTATTAATACTTTTCCTTTGGAGCCCTTGCCTTTTCAATGGCTGCCAATAAGCTGCTGTAGACATAGCATGGACTGTTCTCTTTCACTGTCTGTGGGCATGTCAGCTGCCCTGAGTCATCTTTTTGTACAAATCTCTGACTATGTTTTGATTAGATGTACAGTAGGTTTCCCAGTTTAAAGGCTATGAGGGTTTTAGGAATCTTGATAACTGTTAGCATGTTGCGTTACTCTCTAGAGAGAGCTTGTGTCTATGGTTTTGAGCTAGTGTCTGTCTCAGTACACCTTTGTCTTTATTGAATAATATTCATATTTTTGTCATTTTGCTATCTAAACAGGTGTGTAGATTTATATTTATCAGTTGCAATAAGAAATGCTTTTCACTTTCCACTTCTTCCTCTTTTTTATCTCTCTTCTCTGTACCACATTTCTTTCTTTCCTCTTGCCTTTGACACCTCTCCCCATGTGAGTATACCTGCAGCACAGAGAGGGATCGAGGTTTCAAAGGCCCCTGGTACCATACATTCTCAGTAAGCTGTCTGTGGCAAACAGATCCGTGTTGTGCCCTGGGCTGTGTTGCTGTCATTTGCTCTATGGTGGTCTGGATGATGCTACCATGGGCTACTAATCATGGTTACTGACTGGGCTAAACTTACCGCCAAAATTCTCTTCTAATATACAGCTCACCAGTGTCACGTAATCCCAGCTCCTGATCATCATGTAAAATAGGAGCCCTAGTCTGAAGCCTTCTGCCTGTTAAACCGTGCTTGTCTGTGAGTGATCCCTGTCAAGGTGGCATGCAATGGCCTTGTTATCCTTTGTAGGGTCCACACTCTGTGCCTCTGAGCAAGTTTCTCTCCATTATGAACATTGCCAAGCTGATCCTGGAAGAAGCCTCAAGATTGCTGAAGCTCTTCTGGAGGGTCTCAGTCCCCACAGATGGCCAGTATTCTCTTCACTGTGAGCAGGTAGGTGATCCCACATGCTCAGAGGCTCGAGTACACCAGAGAGGCCTGCATCTTTGTTTATTTTATTACCAGTTCAGGACTGACCCACAGCTAATGTGCCCCACCTTGAGGATATGTCAGAGGGCAAGGTACCAAGGGCCACACTAAATTCTTACCTAATTCCACACATGCCATTATTGAGTGGGATCCCATTCACACTTTGTACATGAAAAAAACAAGTTCAGGGTCTGGGTTGAGGGGCTGATATGAAAGCATACATATGTGAACTCTGGGTTTGTCCTTGACTTTGATAGGTTTTGCATGTCAGCTTGTCCTTATGGACCAGCTTGCTCATATTCCTAGCAGTACCTTGCACTTTAGCTATCTCTGTCTGGACCTTGTGATCTATTGATGGCTTCCACTGGATTTTAGTGAAAAACTATTTTAACTGTTTGAGAATGAGAGGTCAGGAGCTAGGCAGGTGAAGCCTTCTCTTGCCTTTTAACAGTGGGGCTCATGTGTTTCCTGGCACAGTGTTCAATACTCTGGCTAATCACAAGCCTCCTTGAGAGAGAAGCAAGCAGGAAAAGGATAGTAGAGCTCTGCTTAGCAGCCCAGTGGATATTTCCTGCTTTATTTGGCTGGATGGACAAATGTTTTCCAAAGGTGAGCAGGAAGGCAGAAGGGAAGTTTGCATTTCAGGTCACCCCTCATTTAGTTTTGGCAGCTCTCAGACCTCCAGAACCAGGCAATGAGGTTGTTTGCACAGAAAGTTTCCATGACGCGAGTGTTCTGGGAAGGAATTTGGATACACTAAGCTCAAGGATGTTCATAATCATTTGTGTGGCATGGGGCAGTCATTCCGAGCCCACTTTTAGTTGGTGGAGCATTGGCTGAAAGATGAGTGATATCATATGAGACCACTTGAGCTCTAGCCTTACTGGCTTTTCTTTCTCTGAAGCCACAGACTCTTTTCCATTGGAGGCTTACGTGACACAGAGTCTGCCTGCTGTGTATGTCCTGTGCCTCTCTGCTGGCTGCCTCTTACCCTTGAGTTTTACATGTTACATAAATAGAGAGGGCTCCTTGATCACTCAGCCATAGCATTAATCTTCTATTTCATCGAAGCCCTTATCATACATTGTAATTATATATTTGTTTGCTTTAATGCCTGTCTCCCTGTTTTCCTTCAGGGTCTATGTCTGTTTTGTTCATGTTTTTTAATGAATGAATGACTAGATGGATGAATGAATAATTTCTTTCCACTCTCCAAAATCAGTGCCTGCTTTAAATTATTTTTAAGGTAACATGTCTGAGCTAAACAGTTTACCGTCAGTGCAATGTTTTTGCCCTTAGCAGACAGAAGCAGCTGTTTGTTAAGTGGACAGAATCCAGTTTGTGTCTAATACATACACACACACACACACACACACACACACACACACACACACACACGCCAGATTTGTAGCCCTGTTGATCCTCTTCCACTTG
This sequence comes from Peromyscus melanophrys, assembly GCA_902168415.1. Classification (NCBI taxonomy): domain Eukaryota; kingdom Metazoa; phylum Chordata; class Mammalia; order Rodentia; family Cricetidae; genus Peromyscus; species Peromyscus melanophrys. Next base: position 34,556 of record CABHPR010139494.1, read on the forward strand.
CAAATCAGTCTGGTGACTGTCCGTCTTTGTGACGATTCACCCTTCTTCCTGAAGGTTTCTCAGGTAATTGATTATGTTCATGTCAGTGTCATAAGGATTTCAGAGCTGAGGAGGACTTCAGAGATGCACCAATGTGGTTGCTGGTGTACATGGACCCCTGTGTGGTGGGAAGTTGCTTCTGGGCACATTTCTTTTTTCTGCCTGTTCTTCATGTGGCACCTTTTGCTTACTATGTGTGAAGCAGACTTCTGAGTTTATAGCAGCAAGCCTAAGTACTTGACAACCTCCTCTTTTCTCTGTGTTGTTTATTTGCCTTTATATTTAATTCATTTCCCCCTCAGCCCCTAGCAATGCTCTGGAAAGTGTGCATCAATTTATCTGAGAAATGTATATGAAGGGTTGCCAAATGTAGACATATCCTTAAAACAGGATACTCACAGGACTGTGATGGCTTAGCTTGGAGGGTCAGGGGTAGATGATGATTTTTCTAATCAACACTGTTTTGTTGAATTGACTTTATGTCAATACATAAAACTTTATGTAACTATAAATAGAGTTAATCAAAATGGGAGTGAGAGAGCAATGTCTAAAAGTTCATAGCAGTGGAAAATCAGCCAGCCATACTGTGTATCACTGGGGACATGGCCATGGGAGCAGACATGCCAGTGATACACACCACACTGGCTTGAGACTTCCCCAAAACACACAGTTTTCAACGGTTTTCAGTGGTTATGTTGTTCGCAGACACTGATATTAATAATCATTTCTTTATTTTTTTTATGTGTGGGCGCATGCTTGTGCACTAGCATGCAGGAGGAAGTCAAAGGACAACCTGTAGAAGTCAGTTTATTCTTTCCACCATGTGGGGTCTGGGGCTTAGCCTTAGGTTAGCAGCTTTGGTAGCAGGTGCCTTTGCCTGTGATGTAAGATAAACAATGTGAGATTTCATTAGGAACTGAGAGTTTTACTGAAAGAATGATAAATATGAAATCATAGAAATGAAAACCATATAATCCTAAATTTGAATTTTAAACATAAAAATGAACTCTTGATGCATTTTCTGTTTTAAAAATTGACTGAATCACTCCACATAAAAGGCTGTAGAAATAATTGGATTCAGAGCAGCAAGCCCACTAGATATCCTAATGCTGGTTCTGAGGGCCGCTTTCCAGGGCTTGGGCCAGGGGTCCTGCAGGAAATGGCTTTTTTCAGGTCTGGACAGATACACAAGATGAGCTTGGAACATATAACATCCTAGTGAGGAAGAGGGAGGTGGATCCTGGACTTGCACCACAGCATCCCCTGGAAGTTTTTGAGAAGGCAGCTGCCAGGGCCTCATTTCTGCCAGCCTGGAGTGTCTGTCAACACTCCCAGGAGCTTTGAGAACCACAGATTAAAAGAAAGTAGCTTGTAACAACCGAGTTCTTGTTTGGATGCTGAGTTGAATGAATTGTATTTTTTTTTTTTTTTTTTTTAGAGAAGTCTGTCTTTGGTTATTTTTCAGGACTTTAAATAGATTGAGCATTCCTAATACAATTGCTTTAAAAGTCTGGTGTTTGGGGTGTTGTGTACTCAGATGAGTCCTACTCAAATAGGACTCAGGAGTTATCTTCACTTTCTAGGTGTGCTAATGCTATCACAGGTTCAAAAAAACTTTTTAAGTGATGTATTCTAAAATAGTTCATAAATGAAATGACGTGGTCAGTTTCAAAATAATTTTGGAGGGAGGCTAACCACTGTGGCCTTGAATTGATAGTTGCTGGTTCTGGGTGGGTTCCTGGAGATTCCTGTCCAATTCTGTCGACTTTTATAGGTATTTGAAATGTTCATCATAAAAAGGAAAAGGATAACCAGGAATAAGCAGGAAAAGAAAAGCCTACCCCAGAAGCCAGACGAAGCACTGATTGCGTGTGTGGCCTCTGGGAGGGGTGTCTTCCAGTCCTATTTGTTGGTCTAAATGCCTGCTTGGTGCCAAATATACTAGTTACACTAAAATCTTACCCCTTATTGTGGCCTCAGGTACTAAAGTAGTTTTCTTTTTCTTTTTTAATTCACAAATAGAGTATATTTGGACAAATAGGTCAAGGTGTCGTCTTTTATTTTTTTCAAAAATTAGCATATTTTATATTTAATTGACGTAATTATACATTTTTATGGAAGATGCTGTGAGGTTCCAATGCATGTGTACAATGTGTAACAGTAAGATCAGGGTGATCGCCATACCCATGGTTTATCATTTCCTTGGGTTGCTGTTGCTTGAAAATTTCTCTCGAGCTCCCAAGTCCCGCCAGCTCCCAAGTCCCACCAGTCCCAGAAACCACTTACAAAATAAACACACAGACGCTTACATTATTTAAACTGCTTGGCCATTAGCTCAGGCCTATCATTGTCTAGCTCTTACTCTTATGTTTAGCCCATTTCTATTAATCTCTACTTTGCCACGCGGCTCGTGGCTTACCGGTACTTTACATCTTCCTTGTTCTGGCCGCGGCTCCAGGCAGTCTCCCTCTCCACCTTCCTGTTCCCTCAATTCTCCTCCCTGTTAGTCCCGCCTATACTTCCTGTCTGGCTACTGGCCAATCAGTGCTTTATTAACATATTTGTCATACAGAACATCCCACAGCAGGTTGCCATCATTCAAAATCCTCCCTGTTAGCTGGAGTTGCACATTCTTACTCCCATTTTCCAGAAGCAGGAGCCAACACTTGATGTCACTGATGTCACATGACTTGCCTCAGAATTGTGCAGCCAACTAGGCTCCGGAATCTTGCTGTATACTTTTGTCGTGAGATGACCGGGAAGATTTAAATCCAGTGGAACAGCAGACATAAATATTTAAATTTCCTTGTTTTAAGTGCTAGCTTGAAGATGTACAGTGTTAGGTGAGTGCTAGTAAGCAGTGGCCTGCAAACTGGAGACTGGCACCTGCTCTTCGATAGGCACTGGTACTCAGAGAAAAGAGAAGAGCTCTTTGCTGGTTGGGGTCATTGCTGCCCTCTGTCATGACATGGCTTCCTGAGCTCCCAGTAGGGAAGGGGTGCTGGTTGGAGTGTTAAATCAGCATTGTAGCTTTAAAGAATATGTGAATCGGGCAAGGGAGAGGCTCAGGTGGAAAAGTGCTATAGAAGCGTGAGGGCCTGGGCACTCACGTTAGATCTGGGCCTGAAAGTGCGCGTCTATGACCCCAGCATCAAGGGAAGGGGTAGTGGCAGAATTGAGTGACTCCCTAGCTGAAGCAGTGCAGTAAGCTTCAGGGTCAGTGAAATACCCTGCCTCAAAAAATAAGATGGAGAGCAATGAAGAAAAACACCCTGTGCTGTTCTCTACACAGCTACAAGCACATGCCCACATACACACAAGAATATGTACAATACACACATATGTGTACGGGGGGGGGAATATACCTTTTCAGACAGCCTGAAGTCATATCCCTTGGAAATACTAACGTTAATGCTTTATGCCGTATCAGTATATACATCTATGTAGATAAGCTGTTCAGTTTTATGTTGTTTTTGGTTCCTTTATCACTAATTATAATCATCTATCAATAAAGTCCTGAAACATCATTTTAGCGGCAAAATTATCCTTCCTATTTAAGCCCTATGCTGAGCTGACCATAGAAAGAGTAAAGGGATGAACCAGGCAAGCTAGGAAAGGACCATCCTTCCCCAAGACCGCCTTCTGGGCTTCCACCGTACCCTTTTAATCTCACTTCACTGTGGTGTGGAAGATGAGCCAGGCATTGCTATTTCGGTGTAACAGATACAGAACTGCAGGGTGACTTTGTCCTAGGATGTGGGGCCCGTGAAATCATGACGAGGTTCGTGGGCTCCTGGCCTGTACTAGAGAATCAAAGCAAACCTAATGATGAAATTAGAGTCCGTTTTGGAGAAGCACTGAAGCCTTTGTACCTGACATGATTGGTTAATCTTAAAAGGAAGTTGAGGCAGGGAATCAAAAGAGAAAAAAAGATACGTACCTGAAACAGTTTAGCTTAAAACAGATAAGTGTGCATGCATTTGCCATTCTTTTGATGTAGGGCCAGACCCTTTCTTTGAATATGGGCCTGCTGATTGGAGCTCCACATCTTCTTTCTTTCACAAACCACATCCATAATGTATTTCTGTCACTGCCAATTTCTGTTTCTTTAAGATGAAGGGGAAACTTAAGGCACTTGCAGAGCAATCTGAATATAGAATTCTTATAGACCGTTCCTCCTACATCTTTTACAGTTGTCTCGCCCACACCTAATTTGCCAGCAAAGTGTTTTTCAGTGACTTGCCTTTATCTGTCTCCCATAAAGCATATGTTAGTTTCCAAACGGCCAGCTTTCTGTCCATACATGTGGCTCACAGTTCAACTTAATATGTAATTAGATTCTGCTATTTTATTGAAAGCGCAGATACCATAAACAAGTTTGGAAACAAACTAGAAAAGACTACATGAAGTGCCAACGTACGTGTCCTGCTGGTAGCAAAGGTGGTTCAGTGCAGCCAAGAGAAAGGGGGTGTCCTTAGTCCTGGAGCCACGGAAGGGAGTCTCTGCTGTGCCACTTCACAGGATGGTGGATTTGGCATCCATGCTCCACTCTGAAAAAAAAAAAAATCAAAATTGGTCTGTACTTGCTGAGTATTGTTGTGTTAAGATTAAAACATTTAAAAAAATTAAATCAGCATTATAACTTCTGATAACAAAAAAGAAACTGCAAAAATTTAAAGTCACCATTGATGTTTGGTTACCACATCAATATATGTTTATAGCTGTAGGGATCTGTGTTTCCTTTTATGAAACATAAGTGCCTCAGATACAGCATTCAGTCTGTTGATTTGGGCTCTTTCTTTCACTAATTATAATCATCTTTTGAAATCAATAAATAGATCTCTACAGCATCCTTTTTAATAGCTGTCAATTTTTTTTCAGTGTAAGTACCACAATGTACTTATTCAGATTAATATGAAGCAACTCAGTTTGTTTTTTGTTCTTGCCACTGACAGTGCCAAGGTGTGTGCCCATGGAGAAAGACATCCTCCTGTGCTGATGTGATTATTCCTGGGGGTAGATGCTGTGGCACAGAACGGCCAGGTCAGAGAGATACATGCATTTACAGTTCAGTAGATCTTGTATCCTCACTGGGCCACAACCATCCCAAGTGCTACCAAGGTCCTAATAGTTTTCTCCCTCACCCTGGATTCGGTCCAGTTTTGCTAATGTGCAAAAAAGGGTTTCTGGCTTATTCAGATATTTCGCTAGTGAAGTTGAGCCTCTTATGATATTATTTTTGGTTCTTCCTGTGTAATATGGTGTTTTATGTTATATTTTTCTAATTCATTTTTCTTTAGATTGGAGAAATGAAGGCAGAGATCACCAAACTACACAAAAAGTTGTTTGAACAAGAAAAGAAGCTGCAGAACACAGCAAAACTTCTGCAGCAGAAAAAGCACCAGGAGAAAGTCATCTGCGATCAGTGTGAGTGAGAGGCAGGGGGTGGCCGCCACAGCTGACCACTCTCCTGCCTCTGTGGTCAGAGCTGACAGTGCAGCCATGGCTTACACTCTTTGGAGCCCAGGCTTCTGAGATCATGCCTCCTTCTTGAATGTTTCTTTTCCTGCTTCACCCTTTTAGAACTACACAGTCAGTTCTGCCAGGGCTGTCCTCTCATGGGGTGACAGATTGTGCATTATAGAAGCATGGGAAGGACCTATAGGAAGGGCCCCCTGGACTGATTTTGAAAGGAGTAGCATTGTCATCTGGAACATGAAATGGCAGTCTAGGACAGGACCTGCAAGGACAGAGGTGAGGATTAGGCTTTGTGTGTGAGAACGCAGAATGATCCTCCTGGTGAAAGAAAAGCTGACTGTGCAAGGCTGAAGCCAGAGGGGCCAGAGACCAGGGCCTCTTGGGAAAGACCTCCAGGGGAGATTAAGGTGGCTCCCTCCTGCAGAGGATCAACCTGGCATGCTTCATGTGAAAGCTCTGTATAGTGTTCCTACCATGGGCTTCAGAGGAGAAGGAAGAAAGTTTAAGGTCAGTGCTGGCTCTAACCCAGCCGCATCAAAGACTTTCAACAGCTGTGTGCCTGTGTTCAAACCTGCAGCACTCCTCACCAGTGTGTGGAGACAATCACCTTCCACCAGGCTCTCCCATCAGCTCAGCTCTGGCCTTCCCCATGCCCTCAGCTTGTCAGATTGCCTGTCTTAGGAGTATCACCAAATGTTCCCTTCTTCTGTCCACTACCACAGCCTAGGACTGCTCTCTCAGCAGCATTGGAGGCACGGGGCATAGATTATTGCTAAGTGGGTGGTTTCATTAGCTGCCCTCTGAAAAAGACAGTGGGAATAGTAAGGGTTTGAACTGCAAATGAATGAAATTCAGTTATGGCCAGGCCCTGGGCTCATGTCCTGTCTCCTTTTCACAGGCTCAGTTGTCAAGGACCTTAGACTTACTGAGGGATGAGGGGGGCATAAAACTTCAGGGTTATCAACTGAGTGCCTGCCTGAGGCAGCCTGAAGGTGGTGTGAAGCTTTGCTCCAAGATTAAATCTGATTGGCCCTGAGGGATGTCAGTCAGACAGTAGAGGAGCAGGAACAGGATTCTCAGGAATACTGTAAGCAAGAGAGCAGTGAGTGTACAGGCATGCTGAAAACATGTGAAGGCTTTCACTTGAGCAAGAGTGCATATTAGTGTTCTTGTCATGTGATACAGCCCCTGTCAGAAGCAACTTAAGGAAGGTTAAGCTTGTTTTGGCTCACAGTTTAGAGGGTGTGAAGCTAACCATGGTGGGGGCATGGTGGGAACAGTAGCAGGAGGTAGCTGGTCATATCATGTGGCAGACAAAAGGCAGACAAAATTAGAGGGACCAAGCTATCATCCTCAAAGCCTATTCCCAGTGGCCAATTCACATCAGCCAGGCCTCACTGTACAACTCTCCAGATAGTCCCTCCAGTTGGGAATTGAGTGTTCAAACACGGGAGTCCATAGGGGCTATCTCATGTCCAAGCCATAACAGAGGGGGAAATGGGACAAAGAGCCTGTGGGCTGGGTTCAAGGGGGAGCAGCAGGATTTGTTGCAGTTCTTTTGTGTATGAGATATCACATGACAGCATGGAGGGGTCATGAGGCTTGGGAGATCTGTGACAGTCCCTCCAGCACACAGGGCTGTGGAGGAAGGATGAATTGGCAGAAGGATGACTTTGAAAGACAGGTGATTGCCCAACAGACAGGATATTGTTGGATTGCCTGAGAGACTTATGTCACTTATGGAAAAGAAGAGCCCTCAGAGATGTGAGTGACAGTGACAGCTGTGGGCATGCTCGGGTGCTACGGAGCATTTGGGCCAGACTCCTGGGGAAGCAGGGGTAAGAAGTGGAGCTTCACACAGCCTGAGTCCAGGCAGTAGGACTCCGGCACAAGGTTCCCTCCTGAAGAGCCTTAAGGCTCCTGCTGCTGATTCTGGTTTGGGATGAGGAATTTCAGGAGCCAGCAGAATTCAGCTCAGGTGGTAACCTTACTGTGGCGAATCAGAACCATGCCATGCTGAATCTTGGGTCAGTATGTGAGGACTGGGAAAACTTTACCCTCCTGTGTGACACACATTAAGTGTCTCTGACTCTGAGTTTTAGATTCCTCCTCTCTAGACAGAGACAGCAATTTTAAGCACAGCTGGCCACAGTGGCATCTGTAGAATTTGGAGAGTGGTACCACCAATATCAAGGACAGAACGGGTGGCCCACGGATGCTGGTTGTTCCCCCTTTTTCAGCCATTTGGACATAGTGCTGCTCATGGAAATGGCTCAGTGTCACCATCAGTATCTGTTAGGCCTGGTTTGGAGCTGGCCTGACCAAGGACAGGGTGAGGATCTTGCCCCAGGGCAGCTGGCATGGGTCTGGCCTGTGACTCTTCTATACCAGGTCCTGCCTCTTGTCCCAGTGAGCTAAGTCCCTGGATATCCCTAAGTCCTCCCAACTTGCCAACTCTGTTCCTGGTTTTGAAGTGACAGAGTGACATTAACATGGTGTCCCCTACCCCTCCTTCTCCATGTGGTGATGGGGCTGAGAAAGATCCAGGGGTTGCTCTCAGTAGTTGGACTGATACTGCCTCTTCTCAGAATCTGCAGGAGAGACCTGGGAAAGGGTGAGACATGGGAACCTGGGACCCTACTACTCACGAGTCACATGGCTTGGCACTTCCCACTTCACGTCTGTGCCTCAGGTCCTCCTTTGCCAAGTACGGGTAGTAATCCTGTCTCACAGGATTGGGGTCTTCAGTGAGTCAGTACATGTCTTGTGGCCAGGTGGGCCCTCCAGTGGGCATTTTCCTTTCCAGTCTCTAGTGGGGTGGGAGAGCCCTGGACTGAGTCCAGTGGCCCATGTGTGTGCCTTGTCTCTGTACTGAAAGTCAGTCTGATTTGGGATGTATTCTTTACCACGCTGAGCCTTGTCTTCTCTTCACAGCAGGAATTTCTGAGTGTTGGAACATGGGTGGTTACCTGTTTAAATGTGAGAGAGACTTCAAAACTTGGGCCAGGGGATCCTCAGTGCTTATGACAAGCTTGATTCACTAGGTATATTCCGTGGTCTTTCAAGATTATTTTTAACCTCCATGACATGACAACCTTTTCTAGGTCACAGGCCCCTTGATGGATCTTGAGAAAGTGGTGGTCTGTTCCTAGAAAGATTCACAAATTCCTATCCACAGCAGAGCTGTATGCTGGGTCCAATATATTGGGCTTCCTAGGGCACACTGTGGACCCTGCATCCAGGGGGTAGAGTGGAGACAGAGGGGCAGGGTACTCCTGTAAAATTCTTTTTACTCAGATAAAAATGAAGCTCTGTCAGTTGACCCCTCTGCCTCCAGATAGAAATTTTTTTGTGAAACAAGAAAAAGATTTCCTCTAGGCGACCACAGAACAGTTACTCCGCGTTAAGTGGGCAGTGGTCCATGTGCTGGGGTAAGTCACAGGGAGTCTGCGAGCACAAGCCAAGGGGCCAGGATTCTGAGGAGCAGGGTACTCCCTGACCCTCACCGGGTACGAATTAGAATGGGTTCTTCTTTTCTTTGAGCTCCAGCTGGCCTCAAACTCATGGCCATCCTCCTGTCTCTGCATCACAAGTTCTGCCTCTAGATTCCTAATCAGGCTCCGAAACCTGCCATTTCTCACTGTGTTAGTCTTTGCTAGACAAGAAGGGACTATGAAAGAAAGCACCTTTGTTCATAGTTGCTCCAAGTGGTGGGCACTCCTATTCCCAAATTCTGACACAACTCAAGTGTCAGTGAGCAGGGGCCTCTGAGCTCACCCATTAGCTCACTCCTGTTTAGACAGAACACAGCTTGCCCTGGGGAACCATACTAAACTCTTCCACCAGCTGAAGAGCAGGAAGAAACAAACATACCTTGAATTCTTTCTCCCAGGGTACCAGAAGCATGCTTGAAGAAAGGCTGTGTAAAACTCGTGATTTCACAGGACTCCCCTGGACACTTGGCATGGGCTCCCAAGTGTGGGCCTGTTTCCCACACTGCTTTCCAGAGGGCCCAGGACACCAGAGGAAGCCAGGCACTGTCAGATTCTGCCCTCTATACTGCCCAGCACCATCATCCTTCTCTAGCTACAGAAGGTGATCCAGGTAGCCATGCAGAGCCTGGCATTGCCTCTCAAAAATAGCATGCGTGCTCTTCCCTTTGGGTCCCTATGAGGACTTGAAGACGTGTCCACGGCCCATCCTTCCTGAGGCATTATTTGGCACAGGGAGTTGAAAAGGGACAAGTGAGGGCCTCATACTTCTCTCTGGTCTCGATAGTTCAGGGTTGTTGTATTAGTTACTCAATTTTATAACAAAATACCTGAGAGAAGCAATGTAGGAGGAAGGATTTTTGTTAGCTCATGGTTTTGAGGAATATGGCCCATCATAGTGAGGAAGGCTCAGAGGAGCAGCGCAGTCTGGGCTAATGTTGGCCAGAGCCAGAAGTACATATCCCTTTTCAAGCATTGGCACCAGCAGCCCACTTCTGCTAGCTAGGCCACAGTCCCAAAGGTTTCTTAAGCCTCTATGATGATAACCTTTAATTGTGAATATGACATAACCTCAAATTGCCTGGGAAGAGAGTCTCAGTGGGGCATTGTCTACATTGGGTTGGCCTGTGAGCATGTCTGGGGGGGGGGGTGGGCTTTCTTACTAAAGTTAATTGATGTAGGAAGACTCAGCCACTCCCTGGGCAGGGGATTCTGAACTGGTAGGAGTAGAGAAATTGAACTAAACACAACCAAGCAAGCAAGCCAGCAGCATGCATGCCTCTCTGCTCTTGACTGTGGATGTGATGTGACCAGCTGTCTCAAGCTCCTGCTACCTTGACGTCTACAGTGATGGACTGTAACCTAGAATTGTGAGCTAACATATACCCTTCTCAATGTTGCTTTTTGCCAGAATATCTTATCACAGTCACATAAATGACACTAGGACACTTTCCAAAACCACCAGAGGGTTATGTGTTCAAACATGAGCCTGTAGAAGAGCCTTCAGAAGTTATTCAGTTGTCCGGATCTGGACTTCCTCCTCACTGGCTTTCTACTCTTCTGAGGTCTATGGCTCTAAAATTGTTCCATTCTTTACTTTCTCCTCAGTGGTCATCACCCACCAAGTCCTTCGGAAGGCCAGACGAAACCTGGAGGTAATGTCCCCTGAGTTGTTTGTACTGAAAGCTTTGGGTAACTGGGGCTTGGGGACATCTAGACTATGTTCTTTGAAGAATAAAGTCAAAGGAGTGACCAAGGGTTACAGCTTCCACAAGCAGCTGTAGTTTCTGCTTGAAGAGCATGAAAAGTTCCATTCTCTCACACCGGTCTTCAGTGGACACTCTGATTCCGTTTTCTATGCTGTTTCACTATGAGAAATTCAGCAAACAGCAGCCCACACAGAGGCATGTGTGCAGTCTTTCTGGAATGAATGAATAAGTGATTGCAGTGTGTGCTCATGGTCATTTTGTTCTGATGTTTACTGACCAAACTGTCTTTGAAAGAAGTTTTAAAATAGTGCCTCGCCTTGAGCTCTGTTGGGGGTTTTACTTCAGGCACTCCATGACCTAATATTCTCTTTCTCCTTTTTTTCTCCCCTTTCCCTTTTCCTAGCGAAGGCCTAGGGCTGCCCATCCAGGAACATCCAGTCCCAGCAGACCGGGCTCGTGAGGAGAGCTTTCAACTAATAAAGCTTGTGGTTCTGAGATCACCTGCCTCTGTCCTCACTGTGACTCCAGATGGTGAAGGAAGCAAAGGCTTCTGGCCATAGGAAGTGTGGTGTTGTGTGGTGATTTCTGTCTGAAAATTGGCTTGAGGCTCCTGTCTCAAAGGCTCCATTGCTCTGCAGCCAGGCACCAGAAAGGCCTTGAGCTCTGGATGCTGTGATCTAGAGCACCTTGCACACTGGTGGGCTTCACATCCATTCAGATCTCAGAACTCAGTTCTCAACCAACCCTGCAGTTAGAGGATGCTCCTTAATGAATCATCCGGTTTCAAATGCATGATTCATATATTCTGGATGGAGCTTCAGAGTACAGGTCCTGAACTCTTACACCAATGTCTTGGGAGCCACAGGACCCTCAGATCTCACATACTTCTAAGAGGAAAGTGAGTCCGTGTGGGATTGCCTTGGCACCGGGTCTCTGCAGGCGGGTCTTCAGCTCCTACCAGCCTGCCCTAGAGCCATCTTCTAGGCTGCATTATTTCAGATTTAGGAACCAGAATGAGGCCTGGGGCTGGGACTTAGCTTTTGCACTGCCCTCTGATACTAGCTAGTCTCCTGTCTGCTCAGCTATCCATGTTGCTGCCTGGTACACTCGCCGCAGCCCTGTCACTGACTTTCATGTTGAACTAACTGTTCTTAGCCTCGTCCTGAGCTACATGAGTCCCTGAGCATTCAACAAAGCTTGGCTTAGCTCTGGATGCAGCTGACTTTTCTTTCAAAAAGAGTCCATCATGCTGACGTGCTGCTTCTTGCCATCTTCCATCCTTCCACCTTTCCTGCTACCTCATCTCTTTGCTCTGACCGCTGGGAGGTCCTTTTTCTGCTCTGGTCCCTCTGCCTTTCCCATCTCTAGACTCCCTTCTAGTCTTCGGTTCCTTTTTCTTGAATCTTCTCCCTCCTTTCTCTAAAGCAGCCAAGGTACAGATTCAAACCATGCATCTGACCAGACACTCCCCAACCCTGCCCCCCCGCCATGTTGGCAGTTTCCTACTGCTCTCTGGTTCCAGGCCAGGCCCCTGGCAGAGATCACACAGCCCCCAGGTCTGGCTGCTGCCACTCTTCCCTCTTCTCTCCTCTTGCCTCCTTGCTCTCTGGCAGGTTCCAGGCCAGCTGACTGTCTCAGCCTAAGATGCCCCTACTGTTCTAACAAGCCTCAGCCTGGGCACAGCCTCTCTCTGCCTCTTCTTTTCCTAGCCAGCTTTGAGTGGTCCTTTGGAAATCTTTTCCCATGCTGGAATCCTCAGACTCCTGATTCTAGGCATTGTCTTCCTCTCTGCCCCCTTTCCAGTCTCTGC
>CABHPR010139495.1:6970-36448 GCA_902168415.1 Peromyscus melanophrys
AAAACAGTAAAATTATGAGTATGACTAAGTTAGTCATAAAAATAAGAATTTAAAATCAATACTGCCATATCCATGCAACACTCCTTAAATGCTCCACATTTTCATTTGTCCATCTGTAAAATACAGAATTAGGGTTAGGGCTAAGGTTAGTACCATCCTCATGAGGATATGTTGAATGCTAAGTGTCTTGATAAAGCTGTCTGTATTATGACTATTACCCTATAATTGAATGCAGACAGTGTGGGCATGAGCCTATCTCAGCTGGGGAATGAAGGAGTTAAACTTGGTGAGGTTAATACGTTCTCTGTGCTTTGTTGGTGAGGGATGAGGAAAACCTAAACATTTATTAGGATTCTAACACAGGCCCCTCAAATGTGGAAGGAAGTAATCTCTCTGAGGCCACTCACATCCTTAGCAATGACTTCCAGTGACCTTGTCACGAAAACAGGGCCAGAATGTGGAAGCCAGGCTGCCATTCCTAGCCTTCAAGAATGTAAGGGAAAATTAATTTGGATATGCCTTTTGGCTAAGTGTATTTAAACAAATGGGTAAGGCTGTCCAGTGGCAAAATGATAAAGGAATAAAAAAAAAGAAAGAAGAAAGAAAAAGCAACACCTGACGCTGAAATCTGACCATCTCTGTGACACAGCAGATCATCCCAATATTCGAAATGGTCTGGTTCATAAAGCTGGTTTGACCAGAGCTGTCAGGGCTACTTCAACCATAGCTTCTCTCCAGTTTGCAATGAATATTCGGTAGGTTAAATCAGCAAAAAGCCTTTGGTCCACAAATGAAGGGCTCAATTTACCAAATAAAAAGACAAATTACCCCATAACACTTTAATAACAAATAAATAATCAATAATATTTTAGTGTAGTCATGATATGGGTATTAAATGTTGCGTGGGGGTATGCTGATGCTAAAATATTTCTTATTAACTATATCATATTCAAATTATATCAGGTGACATAGATTTTACCTATCAGCTCTATCATGGACATGCACTGGAAAATTCCTTTCCAAGGCCTGGGCATCTGATATGGTAGCATTAGGAGATGAAAATTCTAAGAGGTCCCCAGAGATGAAGCCATTAGTATAAAGTCCTCATGATGGGATCATGGAGAACATCATAAACAGTGACAGCAAAGAGTCTGCTTTTTGTCTACTGAAAGAGCACAAAGATGAGAATATGAGAATACAAAACAAGACGGAAGCTGCCAATAATACAGGAGAAGATATTACAGAATATATTCTCCCTTGCAGGAAAATTCCAAGGTTTTCAGATTTCGGGCCTTGTGACTAAGTCTCCTAGTCTGTGGTGTTTTTGTTATAGCAGCCAAACATGAGAAAGAAGTACTAAGCTCTTTGAACAGCAAAATCTACATCACCCCCATTCAAAGGTGTCCCCAATAGAGGGTCAATCATCACAGATGACATCAACTTGCTTAAATTTCTCTAGTATCATAGTGTTAACCCCTAAATGAATTAATATCTGGCAAAGGTGGTGAAACGCTTTCCTAGTGCACCTCTCTTGCTATAGATAGTATTTCTTCTTGGTTAGCTACAACCACATCCCCTATCCCGTTGTGCATTTATAAGTCAGGGTTCTATTTCACTTTGCCCCAGTAAACGTCCTTCCAGTGACTGTCTTATTTATACTTTCTCTTCTTCATTAAACCTCATTAAATCTCTAAAGAGCCCTGTGGCTCTTGAGCTGGTATTTTTATCTGATAGCAGGTTTAGTAACTTCGGATAAGACAGCAGACAGTTACCTGAGGCTTGTGAATGAACGGTGAATTTCCGTTTTCTTTCGTACTTCAGACAATACAGCTTCTGCAGAACTGGTGGGAAATTCAGTCCAGGTTGCCAAATTCTTTGATAAATTTGATTTCTGTGAAACCTCTCAATTTTCTACATAGCTAGTAAACTACCTCACTTATAATTTAGCACACACATTGAACTAGATGGACCGCTGCATATTTCAAAACTTTAATCTACTAAGAAATTTAGCTTTTGACAATGAACTAAGATTTTTTTGAATTTTCCAATTTGGGATATGTTTTTTCCTCTTGAACTTTACCGCACACACATATAATGCAATAACTAAAACATACATACACACACACAAACACACAGATACAGATATATTTTTTGTAGTGAATAAAATTGAATCTAGACTTCTGATATTCAGCAAAATGTTCTACCAAAGACATAGTGTCAACCCTGCTTTTATTCTTTTTTTTATGACAGCATCTCCTTCAGTTGTCCAGGTTGGCTTGAATCTGTGATCCTCATTCTCAGGCTTTCTGCATAACTAAGATTATAAACCTGTACCATAAGACTCAGCCACAAGACTATTAACCCCACTTATTTTTTATTCATCTTTAAACACGATTAGTGTGGTGCTAAATATGAACCAGTGTCTCATTACATCAGCTACTGATTAATTTATGACAACATTAATTTGAGTTATATCCAATTATTCCTAATTTTTGAAATTATTTCTGAGTCTTACTGTATCTCTCATTTCAAGGGAAAAATGGGAGAAAAATGTTTACCTGGAAAAACATAATTAATTCTCAATGAATCTGCTGTACAGAATTTGCAAAATCATAAAGGAGACTGTGCTTTATGGAATTTACTTTATGCCACCTATATGCTGACCTTTTCTCTTGAAAGTTCTTTTTATGTTTGACCCTAACCTTACTAGCACAGGATACATTTGCTTGCTTGGATTGTCCTTGAGACGAAGAAGTGTCAGTTACTAGTAAAACCTATTAAGAGTACAGCAATGACTTAGGAAAGGCAAAGTTCCACGCTACAAGTTGAGGGAAAATGATTCTTGGGAGGAAAAGCTTTCCAAATTATGCAAAGAATGAAATTTACTCAAGTTTTAAAGAGCCAAAGGGAGAGAATATATATTCAGTAATGCTTGTTTAACTGACTTGGGCTGAGCTGTTCCACCCAAAATAGATATATTTTACATAAGAATGCTATATACTGGTTTATTATAAGTTCCACAAACCAGGTTTCTTCTGCAAGCTTGCTTACTTCCATGCATTTTAAAATCATTACTGAATTTGGTACTTTTAAGAAATGGGTATTTGCTTGATTTCAGTCTGCTTCTTCACCTCCTCCAACATTCATTATTCTGACTATTAAACTTGATTCAAAGAACCAAGAGTGGGCACATACCTTGTGTGGGCACGCACCTTGGGTGGGCACACACCTTGTGTGGGCACCCACCTTGGGTGGGAACGCACCTCTCTTCTACCATGAGACAGCCATCCCATGGCTGAACCAAAGTGCCTCAAACACAGGGTCCGGTGTTGTCTTCATTGCACGTGAGTCCTGGCACAGTTCGTACCTGATACAAATCTTATACAAACAAACACATAGGGGTAAGAAAGGAGCTCTAAGGATCCAGGCAGTCAAATGCAACAGTCAGGATAGTGAAATGGGTGATAGGAAATAATTTCTGCAGAAAAGTTTCTGTTCTCATCCTAAAACCTCACTGAACCCATTTCATCTGACTTTAAGATTACTTTGAAAAGCTCTGGAGTTTTGATATTATTATTTATTTCTGCAAGCATTTCTTGTGTGTGCAGGTTTGTATGCATTCTTTTGTCTGTACATATGGAAACAACAGACAAATTTGACTGTCATTCCTGATACCCACTACTTCATTTTTTTGTTGTTGCTATTGTTTATTTTACATCCCGGCCTCAGTTTCCCCTCCCTCCTCTCCTGCCCATCCCTCCCTCTACTTCCCTTTGTCCCTACCCCACCCCCAATCTACTTCCCCTCCATTTCTGTTCAGGAAATGGCAGGTCTTCCATGGATATTAACAAAACATGGCATATCAACAAATATCTCTGCATGTATTAAGGCTGGGCAAGGTGACCCAGTATGAGGAGTAGGGTCCCATTATTTTTTTAGATAGGATCTCTCACTGATCTCAATCTCATTGGTAGACTAGAATGGCTGGCCATTATATCCCCAGGATCCACATGTCTCTGCCTCCCCATCCCTGGTATCAAAGTGCCACCACTCCTGGCTTTTTCTTCACTTGAGTCCTTTAGAATTGAACTCAGGTCCTCACAATTACAGAGAAACTGCTTTACAAACCAAGATGTCTTTCAAGCCTTTGGCATTAGAGTTCAGACCTATCAACATTATATTCTTACTTCTTAGGAATGTTTACAGCATGCCTCTATTTTCAGTCTTCTGCAGCATTAGAATAGAAACAAATATCACACTACCACCGTAGTCACTGAAGTGAAAGCTATTTACATAGATAAACAGATCACCATTGAATTTCACGCTACAATTATAATTTGCTTCGCACTTGAAAATACATGGGGCCTTTTCCTATAAACTATTTTATTTTAAAGGGCAGGTGGATATTTTTTTAACTCCAAGTATTGCACACTCATGTGGTTTTAGAAAAGAACTGAAGTATAGTTATGGATTTTTTTTTAAAAAGGACAGAGCTCCATTTGACCTGAGATTATAAAATTTCATTTTCTCAATCCCTCTCCAAGGTGTTATGTAGGTCACAGGCCAGAACACTAAAGCTTTCAGATGAGGCAAGCTGACTGAAGTAGAGGGATTTATAAAGAGGGTAGGTCCCCAGAGTGGTACGAAAGAGAATCCTGTTCTGCAGCCCAAGGACCTCTTTTAAAGGAAGACATATTGTATCAGTGGTTCCAGTCATGAGACCAGAGATTTTAAACATCCCCAAAGAAAAATAAATCAGTGATCAGCTCCATGGGCTATAAGTGATTAGATTGCACCATGGAGGCTAATGTACAAGAAAATTAGCTGCGGGAATTGACTTGCCTCCTTTCATGGCTCCTTAAGGAAGCAATAATACTAACTACTCTCAAAGCAACAGGAAGACTGTCAGCTGTAGGCAATTTAATATGAGATGTCCTTATTAATGCCATACCAGAGTCCAATTTATGACTAGTGTTCTTCGCCTAACTATACCGTGGACTCCTAAACAGTTTATCATCCTATCTTAATTACCAGAAAGTCCTTATGAAACATTAAAAGTACACATGGATGGTGACATCATGAAGATAACTCCTAAAAATTTCTTAAAAATTTTAACCTGCCAAGTGCCTTTAGAGAGCATCAATTCTTTTAGATGAGAAAATACTTAGAGAGCAGAATTTCTTCCTTGCACTGTGCTGGTCTGGTGCATATTGTCCTCCTGTGTTGTTTCTATACAACTGTTACAGATACGTAATGCAGAATAACAAACACGCTTACTGTTGAAAAGCTCACATAGCTGCCTTTCTCTTTTATCACCATCTTCATTCTCATACCATCTACATCTCACTGTAATTTACATTGATTGCTCCAGCTGGGGGTATATTTTTCCATCTCCTGACTCTGATGGCTTATTTTAAAAGCATCAAATGTGAGGCTCTTTTTAAAAATAATAACAACCATAATAATAATAATAGTAATAATAATATTTTTTATTATTAGGGATGTTGGCATGTGTACCATGACCTGACTCTCCATCTCCAGAGTCTGATGGCTTAGTTTCAAAGCTCTCGATATCAGATTTATAGCCATCAATTCATTACCATCATTACCACCACCACTACCACCACCACCACCAGTACTACTACTACCATGACTACCACTACTACTATCACTATTATCATTATTGCTATTATTGTTGTTGTTGTTATTACTATTGAAGTCTGCATGTGTGCTATAGCTCATATGTAGAGGTCAGAGGACAAATTTTGGAGTTGGTTATCTCCTTCTCCTGTGGGAGCCAAGGCTAGACCTCAGGTCATCAGGCTTACAATGCCAATGCTTCAACCTCGAAGCCATCTCACTGACCCTAGCTGTCAAATCTTCATGATTGCTGATGCAGTCTCCTGCTGCAGGCTGCTGAAGGTGACCTTAAACTTCTGTGCTAAGCTTGCAGGTGTTTGACCACACCTGGTTTGTGCTGTGCTGGGGACGGAACCCAAGGTTTCATGCCTGCTGGACAAACATTCTACCAACTGAGTTACATCTCCAGGCCACTCACCTTTTCCACTTATTGCATATACTATGTGCTGATTCTCCACGGGAGACCTTAACTTCTTGTAGGAGGGAATGGAGGGGTGGGTTGGGAGGGAGAGGCTGGAGGGGTGAGAGGAGGGAAGAGTGGGATCTGTGATTAGTATGTAAAATGAATTTTAAAAAATTCTTAATAAAAAACAACAAAAAACACATAAAATATCTGTGAAATTTTCCAATATACATCCCTTCAATTACATCCTCCTAACTCAATATAATTACTCTTTTCTTACCGGTTCTGTACCAGTGACACCACATGAAAGCTTTTTCTAACTATTGTCACATAAAGTATTGTCCTCACTTCTACAGTTCAGAAACCACAAGTCCCCTGAAGTGTCCTACACACTACACTGCTTCATGCCTCCCTATCTTTTTACACATAGCTCACTCATTCTGGAATAACTTCAGTTCCAGATTACCATACAGGGTACTCCTGGGCCTCCAAGCCTGGCAGAGTGCTATGCTGGGAAGTTTTCCTAAGCTCTCTTCAGGAAGGTCTGTATCTTACCAATTCCTCCCTCGTTGCTCACACCACCATCACACATTCATCTATTCCATGCTTTTGCCATTGTCAAAACAGGCAGCTCTTTAAGCCATGAAGTTCATCACATTTGTCTTCATTCCTTAGATACTGGTGTAAAATCTGCCTCACATTAAATACCCAATAAGGATTTTTGTATTGAAGAAATGTACTTCAAAGAAAAAAGTCAAATATAAGCCATGTTTTTATTTTTATTATTACTAGCATTCTTAACAACAAAATCCAGTAAACGGAGTTTTTCTTGTTTATCCTTCCTGTTTAATTTTGTTTAGTGGGGCCATGGATTAATCCTAGGCCTCCATGAATGGGGTCAGGACTATGTTTGGTCATTTTGTGTATATACATTGTTAATCTACATTTAAATTTTTATGGTAGAATGATCTGATTAACTTTTTTATATGACTAGGTCTGTTTATGAAAATAAAGTTAATAAAATTGACAGTGTACTTAAGTAAATATTAACTACAAATGACCTGTTAGATAAATAATTTGCAAAGAAATACAAAAAATCAACTTATTAGATTTTAAAGATAAAGCAATTGGAAGTTTGTGTGGAAGACAATTCTGAACACTATATCCATATTTCAGAAGGAAACTAGATGTATTTAATGCTACAAATACTCCATAAAGTGATTTTTCTCTCTTTCTTACGTGAATTCCTCTAACAATGTCTACTCTTAGGAAAATTTCAGAATTTTCACTCTAAATACTACCTTATTTGGACGAGCCCTGTGCTCTTCAATTAATTCTATACCTGTGTGCCTGTATTCTAGGCCAGCTGCATTGTGTGGCTTTCATGCATTTTTTTAATTATAAAACTTTGCCAAGTCCGTAGATCGTGAGCAAGCCTTCTTTCAAGCTTTTCCTTCTAAGTGAGAATTGACGTTTTGGACGTCATTTTCAAATCATCATCCTCTCACTCTGCCACCGCAATTTCTCATCCTTTAAAATTCCCACCGTCTTATACCAGCCTGTGGGCTCTTGTCCTGCCACCAGGAAATTCTCACTCTATCTTTCTTTCCCATCATTTCTTATATCACAACAATGTTCTGCACCCATCATGAATTCCATGATTTTCATTTATGGTAGTATGCTACGTACCTATGGGCTTTGACCTCCAACTCCAAAAATACTCTTTTATCAAAAACTCTTCACTTCTCCTTTATTATGATCTTTACCCTTGTCTTTGATTGACGTTTAAGGATATTCACTCAGTAGCTGTCTACCCAATGACTTGCAATAGGCCAAGCATCATTCTGAGTAGAACAAGGTAGTAACCCTACTCCCCTGGCGCAATCGGTACCTAAAAGTTAATGAAGAGGTCAGATAAGCAGATCTATCATTACATGAAGAAAGTTAAGTTTGAAGAAAAACTAATTTTCAGGTATAAAAAGAGGTCCAAAGCCACGAAATGCTAAAGAACATCCTTCAAAACTTCTAAATCAAGTGTTTCCATGAAAATACTAAAAGTGTCCTTCTAGATGTTCCAAAGGAGCTATATCATATTTACTTCCCAGATCTCACATGGCCTTGTATTACAATTATTTTTATTATAAACTTTATATTAAATTCTTCTAGGAAACTTATTTAAAGCTCTTTGTGTTACTACCTAGTTATTTGATATATTTTTAGCAACTTGTGCTTTTGACCAATTTTTTTTTTCAATTTCTCTCACCAACACTTGGAAAGCTAGCTATATGTTTGTTTGTTTGTTTGTTTGGTTGGTTGGTTTGTTGGTTGATTGGTTGGTGGGTGGGTGGGTTGGTTGTGTTGGTGGGTGGGTTTTTTTTTAATCTCTCATTGTCCAAGTTAAACTCAAACTCATTAAGTAGTCCAAGTTAGCCTGAACATCAAGCTAGTCATCTTGAGTCACCCCTCAATTACTAGGGCTGTAGTCACATGTACCATACCCCACCAAAGTTGCATACATATTTTACATATGGTTATAAATTAAATGTAGTAGCTACATGGTTGACTTATGCTGACCCATCTATTAGACTGTGATTTTATGTGAAACTAGTGAAGACTATGAACTATTCTTGAACATTACATTATGTTCTTTTTCCCCAGATGTAACTGGGCTATATTCCCCACATTTCCCATGGTTTAGGACTTGGATTGCCATTCTAGAAGTTGAAATATGAATGAAAATAATGTATTTTACTTCAGAGTCCACTTAGTAGCTATTTCACACTTCTATCCCCTTGCGCACATTCCCATTTAAAGAGTCTAGGAGGTCATTGTATCCAAGGACAGCATTGGAAGTGTTGCCTATGCTGCTGACTTACTCTTTATTGAGTTATCTGTGCTAAAATAAATGTTTACCTTGACTGAGAAAGAAATCTCATTGTGAAAGATTCATATCAAGACAGGCTCTGCTGATGACTACAGGTAATTCTATGGTTAACAATGTAATAGCTCAATGTCTTTTAAACATTTCACTATGAGGACCACATGGACACCTTAAAAGTCATCAAATTTCAGGGGACATTATTTATGTAACTTTGACCACTGAAGTTTTTGAATTTTATTTTTTTATTTTAATTTTAATTTTTAATTTTCAATTTTAAATTGAAATATTACAATTTAAACAGAGAAGTTTTTTAATTAATTTATTTATTTTATATATACAATGTTCTGTCTGTGTGCATCCCTGCAGGCCAGAAGGGGGCACTAGATCTCATTACAGATGGTTGTGAGCCACCATGTGGATGCTGGGAATTGAACTCAGGACCTCTGTAAGAGCAGCCAGTGCTCTTAACCTCTGAGCCATCTCTCAAGCCCCAGAGAAGATTTTTAAAATATATATTCATTTTAAACAACAATAATAAACATGTAGTGTTCTCTGAAGACTCTGTTTAATATCTGACTTAATAGAATATAGATTCTCATCCCTTCTGCATTTATTCTGTTATGGCATCATAAATTATGGAGCTCACTGACAACTTAAATTGGTGAATATGAAAAAGAAAATACCATCTTAATGTTATCAAAGATAGCTTACATTTGTAGAACCACTTAGAGGCATCTACCAATAGAAAGAACAACCACCCCATTCCATCCTTGATCACATGTTAATGATCCCTACACTTTATTGTGATAACAGAATCCCCAGTTAAATCTATAAAGCACTCCCCCACCTAAAACTCAGGTAACATTGCAGAAGGGAGAGCAGAAAGATGGTAAAAGCTAGCAGACTGGGAAGTTTACTATGAGACTAAATCTTCTAGCATTATCAGAAGCTACAAACAAAGTCACACCAACATGACTTGCTAAATATGAGCTGAACAAGAACACCAATGGACATGCCGAAGTGGATGGGAAAAACCCATATGACATCAACCCTAGACAAATAACTACAGGCAATTGAGAAAAGTTGAGGGCAGAAGCAATGGTCTTCCCCAGGAAAGAGCACACTAACTGGTTGTCTAGTGCCAAACAGTCAGTCCTGAACATGTAAAAATGAGTAACATTATATAGACTCAATAGGCTATATTTAGGAATATACATATATACATGCAATAACAATTCATGAAAAAAGAAACCATGAAGTTGAAGGAGAGTGGCTAAGTGTGTGTGTGTGTGTGTGTGTTTAAAAATAAAATTCTATCTCCTAGGCTGGTATGGTGGTACATGCCTACAATCCCAACATTTGAAGTTGGAGTCTATAGGTGGGTCAGGAAGGTAAGGTCATCTTTGCCTACATAAGGAATTCAAACCTAGTCTGAGCTATAAAAAAAAAAGAAAGAAAGAAAAGAAAAAAGAAAGAATAAAATAAAATCCCATCTTCTTCTATTAAAATAATATAAGCTTATGTAAAGTCATTTTTAATAAATTATTTTGGCAACTTGGAATCTTGACCGAGAAAAGGAAGCCATGAAATCAAATGCAAATCAAATGCTTCTTGTCTCAGTGAAACTTCCCCAAACCAGTGTAGTGGATTTTCTGCTCTTGGGAGATGAGGAAATAAAGGGCAGCTTCCTTCCTGATGGCATTTCTCCACAATCCTATTGATGCTCTGTGTTAAGTGCCCAGACACATCAAATCCTTCCATTGTTTCCCACCCTCAAAGGAAGCTCAGAGTTTCCGATAAGGATGGTGGCTGCAAAGTGAACACTCATCAGCATGAGCTTTCACAGTGACCTTTATTTGGGTCATAAAATAATGTGATACAAATTAGACTTGAATTCAAAATTCTTCATAGGACCAAGGCCAAGATATGAAAACACTATGTTTTCCTGAAGTGCTTATTTGAAAATCTGGAAAAAAAATGTAATATATCTTTAATGATGTAATCATTTTCCTCTTCAAAAACTGTGAAGAATCCAGCAAGCCATTGAAAACTAAAGCTTTTATGTTGTACATTTTATATAGACCCCTGGTGTTTGGGGCATGTTTTTCTCTTGCTGTGTGGCAGACAATGAGATGTCTTGTAGATATTCTATCTGAAATCCTCCAGGGTCCACTTAAGAATTCCCTGTATAGATGTAGAAAGTTCACCTAAGAATTCTAAAATGGTGGGAAAAAACACATAAAGGCTTTATGCCTCATCTGATTTTCTCTTACATCTGAAGCTGCATTGCAAAGAAAGAAAGAAAGAAAGAAAGAAAGAAAGAAAGAAAGAAAGAAAGAAAGAAAGAAAGAAAGAAAGAAAGAAAAGAGAAATAAAACATTGATTTCTTTCTGGTGGGCAAATAAGAAACAATATGATAGAAAGCATTGCACATGGCCAAATCCCCACAAATTATTTAACAGAGTGATTAGCAACCCAGCAACTTGACAGAATCATGAATCCACACCACTGGTCCATGGTCCCATGTATAAGCTACAATGGTGGATGATGTCTTCATCAATGATACATGGTGATGGACTTGGATGGTCTCTAATAATAGGTAACAAGGCATTCTTTTGTTATTATACTTATTTGCAGTGCCCTGAACAGAGAAGTGAATTGGTATATATTAACAAACCACTAAGTATTAAACACTTTATGTCCATTTTAAAGTAAAAATATTTTTCTGGGTTTAGTGTCACTATTTTCACTTTAAGGATGAGAAAACAGATGTGAGGAAGTAAATAGTTGGGAAGAAAGCAGGCTATTGGTTGCTAAAACTAGGATGCAGACAGCATAAATAATAGTTCACATGAATTCATGACGTAAGAAGCACCATGCTAATAATATCTAATGTGGATTACCTCATTAAACTCTCAAAGTTATGACAAATGGGACTAAGATATATTCTACACAAAACACAGGTAACTCAGCAGCTCAGTAGACATGACTGTGGTGATGTATTGTGTACCCCAATATATTGTGTACCTCGATAAACTTATCTGGGGATCAGAGGTCAGAGCCAGCCACTAGATTAGACATAGAGGCCAGACAGTGGTGGCACATACCTTCAATCCTATCACTTGGGAGGCAGAGATCTGTCTGGATCTCTGTGAGTTCAAAGCCACACTGGAAACAGAGCCACGCAGTGGTGGCACACACCTTTAATCCCAGGACTTGAGATCCCATGTCTTTGCTTGGGAAGGACACATGCTTTTAATCCCAGGAAGTGATGGCAGGAAGCAGAAAGGTATATAAGGCATGAGGACCAGGAACTAGAAGCTTTTTAGCAGCAGTTCAACTGAGACCTTCGGGGTGAGGACTCAGAGGCTTTCAGTCTGAGGAAAACAGGAACAGCCGTGGAGTTAGCAAGGTGAGGTTGGCTGTGGCTTGTTCTGTTTCTCTGACCTCTCAGCTTTCACCCCAATATCTGGCTCCAGGGTTTTTATTGTAAGACCATTTAGCAAATTGTGTTACACACGAGCTTGTCTTGCATGTGCTCTTGCCTTGTTTTGGGTTCAAAAAAAGGAAGTAGATTTTCAACTCCTACCCCATAAGGGTTGATTTCAATGCTCATGCTTTTCCCTCTTTCTAATGGGGGTGGGGGAAGCAGCAGAATTCACACCTTCCTTTCTCCTACCAGATTCCCCAAACAATATAATGCATCTAGTAATTTTAGAAGTTCAAAGGATATTAGTGATATTTTAAGCTGAACAAAAAAATATCCAGTTCAATCGCTGAAGGGAATGCTCACTAGCAGAATAAAGGAGCTCTGGAGAAAGCAAGACCACATCCTTCTGCATGGGTATCCATGTAACAAATCTCCCCAATTAGGCCCAAATCAAGACTAACTCATCAGCAGCTCAAGAGGTTAGCAGCATGGAGTCAAAGGCAATTTAAATGTGCCACGTGTTCTCCAGACTCTCATCTGTTCCAGAGGGCACTAGTGCACAGTCCAGGCTCAAAAATGTACCTGCTAACTGTGCTTGATGTAAGTAAGCTGTCTAGTGTGCTTTTACTATTGAGTTTGTTTTAGAAATATCACCAAAAACTTACAACTCTGCAGAAGACTACCATAACACATCCTGCCATTGATAATGTTCTCATTTTAATTTATTTTTATTTTTATTTTATTTTATTAAAACAATGACAGAATATCCTGGCAATCCCACGGGTAAATACAACTGACATTACCTGAGCACTAGTGATTGCATTTTTTTTTTGTACTGTGGGTTTTAGACAGTCAGCACTTGTGTGTAATTGAGCTCTGACAGCCAAACAAATTGGCAATTGGCTGCAAGAACTGCTGCACATTCAGTAAAAGCGCTCTGTGCACCTATTCCCTCTGCTGTAGCTCATAATGGCTGAGTGTGGAAGCATACAAGACCCAGGACAAACTCCACCACTCTTAAAAGATGCAACCGTAAGTGAGAGTCATTTTGATGCAAAGATTAGTCTCAAAATACTGTAATATACCTAAGGCTTATAACATGTCCAGGTAGTTCTGTTCACATTTAAAAAAAATCACTAGATGTTGTGGTTAATTATGACCGAAGGATTATTTTTTTAAATATATGAGTATTTCTCAGGCCATTCATAAAATTATGATATCTGTTGTTCACACAGAACTGTGGAACAAGGAAAGAAAGATTCAGAAGACTTGAACATTTGAAAATTTCCTGAACTTGAAACAACTCTGAATTTTTCCACCACTGCCACTTGTTTCTATTTCCCTAAGCTGTCAGTCAAAGAAAGATGGTAGGAAAAGCAATCTATTAGATTTAATCACATAAAGTTCAAATTGCATTTAACTACTCAATTGAAGAAAAATACTGCAAAACTAATTAAAAAGCTGCAAATAGCTTTGATAAAATTGAAGCACAATAAGAGAGGAAATGCCTAAGAAACCGAAAACTGCCAAATCTATATAATTGTTGGTGAAAAGAGGCAATCTGTGTCATTAAATAATTTCAAAGGGAATTAATTACTTCTCCCTCAAAATGCTTGAGTGGTTCTTTTTTTTTTTTTCTCTCCTTTGTATTACAACGGAAACTCTAGATTCTTCGTTGGCTGGATATAAAACTTTAAATGATGGTGTGCTACATAATTGTATGTGAACTTGACATAAGCAAGTCATCTGAGAGAAGGGTACCTCACTTAAGAAAATGCCTCCGCAGATAGGGCTATAGGCAAGCCTGTAGGATATTTTTTTAATTATTGACAATGGAGGAGGGTCCAGCCCACTGTTGGTGGTGCCATCCCCAGGCTGGTGGTCTTGGGATATATAAGAAAGCAGGCTGAGCAACCTATGGGAGCAAGCTAGTAATCAGCACCCCTTCATGGCCTCTCTATCAGCTCCTGCCTCTTAGTTCCTGCCCTGAATAAGTTCCTGCCCTCACTGCTTTTGATGATAAACAGTTATATGGAACTATGAGTGAAATAAACCCATACTTCCCCAAGTAGCTATTGACCATGCTGTTTCATCGCCGAAATAGAAACCCTAAGACAGATGGAATGGCAGTCTGACAAAGATATTAATAAAGTATAAATAAAACATATCCTTTACCATCCAAGTCAGCATTTGGGAAATGGAGGCAGGAGGAGCCAAAGTTCAAGGCCAGCCTCACATATGTCACAAGCTCTGGAACTGATTAAACTACATGAGATCCTATTTCAACAACACCAAAGTGAAGTGAAACAACCAGCCTGCTTGCTTGAAAGATAATGTTAGCAATTTCAATGAAATTTTTACAACCAACTTAAGAATCAAGGGGATATTTTAAAATATATCCATCTATTATATACACAAGGGAAACATCTCCTTCCTTTGTTCCTTCCTTCTATGACAATAAAGATTTGACATTGGTGATAGGGACCTGAACTTGGGCTCTCATGCATAGCAGCCACCTCCCCAGTCTAAAAGTAGGAACTTAAAATTATGTAGGAAGTTCTTCCTTAGAAACACCTTGACTCGCTTCCATTCAGAGAAGTTTGGCTTTGCAAACTGCCTTGGATAGGTAAATTAACAGAGATTCTAATCTCTGTTTTTTGTTTGTTTGATTCCTTTTGTTTTGTTTCAGATTCAGATTAGACTCTCCTTGATTTGATCTAACACTCTTCCCATTATGCCTATCAATGATTTGGTAAATCTCCCATGTGTGCAGCTTCTGGGAACTCTATAGTTAAGTAGCCAGGGCAGAAGTCTGTGCACACCAGACTATTTTGAGCACTGACTTAGCTCTGTTTTCTACTATAGTAACTATGAACACGTTGCCTGGGACAGTTGAGTACTGTGGATTTGCCCTAGATGCCCCAAGATTTTCTGAGTTCCACTGCATTCATGTTTCCCAATTCCACGGAAGCAGTTCCCAGTGTACTTTGTGGTCCTTCAAAGTAAAACTATCATGCAGAAGTGATTTGGCTGGATAGTTAGGGACTTGTATAGATGGGAAAACTGGAAATAAGAACTTTTGGGATTAAGTAATATGGATAGACTTCCCTGAATGAGTGAAGTGCTGGTAAGTAATTGTTTATCATGGAAATGCTCATCAAAGAAAGATTTCAGAAAATTAATATTTAGTAATCAGATAATTGAATGGTATATCTTGAGAATATAAGTTAAATAACTTACTTACCTATCCCTCTTTATTTATGAATGCCCAATGTATTTCTGAATACTGGGGCCATGAACATACTCCTGAGTCTGTACTCTATAATTAAACTTCTGCTTGAGACAAACTTCTTATCTGGGACTTCTAAGTTCTAATGCCTCCTCATATCAAACAGAAAGCACCCACTGTGCATGGGCGGGCCAGCAAAGACATAAGCAATAATTTTGCTAACAATTGCCAAATTAAAATTGAAGTGAGCAAGACTGTGACAGTTGATGACATGAGATAACTTGATTATACATTTCATATAATAAAACAATATTATTGTGACTTAATTCTCAATTACCACTTACAGTATCAAGTTCCTAAGGCTATACCTAGATCTGACATCCTGTCTGGCATCTTTTTGCATTCCTATAGTTATAATAAGCAATCTATTTGAATCCTAACAGTTATTGTATCATCAGTGTCATTTCTCTCATCTACTTCCTGATTGAGTCATCAGGAAGATTTCATGATAATCCACTGCCTGGCCTTATGTACTGCAGACTTGAAATACCCAATAACCTCTAAAATATCATCTTCAATGAGCTGGATTGTGATGAGGTTGAGTTGTCAGTGTTGTTCCCCTTACCCAGAATAACGTCAGCCAATCCAATTTATTTCTCATCATCCTATTAAATGTGCTGTCCTTCTATTCTGAGTACATGCCCACCTCTTCATCAATGAGTCAGTAGTATTGCTCTGCTTGGAACAAATACAAATCAGATTGTGTATTTTTTAAAATGATGGAGTAAAGTCATTAAATCTCTCTGTTGAATCACAATAGACACCTCAACCTAAAACTGAGATTCCTATAAATCTTAAAAAAGAAATCTACAACAATTGTAATGAACTAAATAACTTAAAACCTTTTTGTTAGAACTTTTCTATTTCACAGCCATTGTAGAAGCCAAGAATGTAACTACATGCCCAGCAACAGGGCACATATGCCTACATGGGGCATGGAAATTGTACCTATATGGCAACAGTCAATCTTTTTGTATGTTACTCCTCTTGCACATCACATGACTTTATCTAACACACAGTCTTGAATATAATGAAGATTAAATGAATCCATTGAATTAAACATGAACAACTCCATTCTCTCATAGAAGAGCAAATTGAAGAATCCTTATTAAGAATGTGCAGTTTCAAATGGAAAGGTAAATTTTGTATTTTGAACTTTGTTCTTCACCCAGATCATCATTCCTCTTAATTTACAATCCAAAAGCAGTTGGTGGCTAACTCAAAAGTTCAAGATGTGTTAGCCGGGCAGTGGTGGTACATGCCTTTAATCCCAACTTGGGAGGCAGAGAGAGCCAGGTGGATCTCTTGAGTTCCAGGCCAGCCTGGTCTACAGAGAGAGATCCAGGACAGGCACCAAAACTACATAGACAAACCCTGTCTGAAAAAACAAAAAACAAATAAACAAACAAAAAAGCTCATGATATGAACAAAAATAAGTTCACATATTGTACAGAGAAAGCCAAAAATTACATTAGTTCCTGTTTAATACCTCTTCACTCATGATCTGTACCCCTTTTGTTCCTTCTACATCTCCATCTCCTATTTTTTTTCCAAATAAAGGGCAGGGACTCCAGTTTTCTCCACATTTAACTCTGGAACTGAGTTCCTGCCCCTCACCATAATATCAAGACTCACAGGAACAAACCTTATTCTTCCCAAACTCACCCCAGGTGTACTCTGAAACTATCATAAATATTCAAAGAAAGAACAGAAGTCTTGTCTCCTACATCCATGCAAAGCAAACTATAGAAAACTTGTTCCTAAGAAGGGATGTTTAAGTAGACTCTGATTTCCATCCATTCTATTGTGATGGCAGTATTTCATTTACATCCAGTGTCAAGATTTATTATTTAAAATGAAACTTGGAATATTTAAATAAGCGGTAAGGTTCCACTGTATGCACAGACTGCTAGTATTTCCAGTACAGGCACCGAGCCTGTGTGGCACTTTTTAAATCTGTTTAGTAACTCATCTGTTTCTGCAGTTCAGTTTGGAAACTTATGTATATGCATAGCTTTCCTCAAATGAAAACAACTGCAAGACACACCGTCCATAGTCTCTAGCTCTGAAATGGAAATGTTGTTCAACTAGTAGTTTACATCCATTTCCGACATGAATGGTAACAGTTAGAGACAACTTTAACAGAAAGTGGAAACCGTCTGAATCATTATTTGTCAACATTTTGGATTTA
Organism: Peromyscus melanophrys; assembly: GCA_902168415.1. NCBI lineage: Eukaryota > Metazoa > Chordata > Mammalia > Rodentia > Cricetidae > Peromyscus > Peromyscus melanophrys. Next base: position 24,805 of record CABHPR010139495.1, read on the forward strand.
CATTGAATCAAATATAGTCCTGAGTCATGGAAAATTAAGATCATCTGCAGAGGAAATCCTGTCAAATGCATCACATTTATTTTTTTTTAATACATCAGCAAATGCAGGCATTGCACATCACAGAAAATTAAGTTGTTATTCATTTGGTTATGGTGTGAATTTTTAAAGTCATTCCCTTATGAAGGGACATTTTGTGGAATGTTACTTTTGTCATACTTAATATGCTCGGCTTTTTATTTTCAGCATTGAGTTTGTAATGCCTTACATTCTCAGTCACTATACATGGGGTGCAAAAATGACAGGACACTGAAGTAGCTTTTAGCTTTTACATAAGGAAGGACTACTTTTGTTTCTAAGAGATCAGGGTATTATCTTGTAATTATTTCTGATCAGTCATTAGAATTTTGGAGAAATCAGCATCAACACTGCATTGGAAAAAAGCAGCAGAAAGAAAAATAAATAAATAAAGAGTACTGCTACCATAGCTATGTACACAGAGCTTTAAAGAAAAAAGAAGTCATCCTTGCAGTCATGTGGGTGATAGGCAGATGGCACCTAGAATTCTTATTACTGGAGTGAGGATTTCATTGAAATAACATTCCACCAAAATGTGACAACTGCATAGTAACATTTAACACATTATACTAACTTCCTGAGTATAAAAAAAGAAATTAAAATGAGAAAAACTACAGCAAAGTATGACAACTTCAAAATAGCTACGTTCCAATTAAGAAGCTCTTTTTGGTAGTAAAGAAATCCTACAACAAACAGAATATTTTATGACATAGTCCTCTACATCTAGAATATATTCAAGAATATGCTTTAGGGACATTTGCTTGTCTATCTTGGTCATGCGAAAATAGATAATATACAATTCTTAGAAAATCCCCAATAGACTAAAATAATTGCTTATTTATTGGCTATTTATTCCTTGCTTGTTTGATCATTTTCATACCTCTTTTTGTAAATAGCCAAGTTTCTCTGTGGCTGAAATGAAGACAGACATTTTTAACTTGTGGTGAAGTGACATATTTCTCCAAGTGCACTTTGTAAATTTTTTATATAACTCCAAACTATGGAGCCAAATCAATTGTGGGGAATGTGTTGAATGTCCATCCATAAAGGAAAAGAAGATAAATGACCTCTAAATGTGACTGGGCAAAAGCAATTTACAAAAGTGTGTGAGGGTCATATTTTATCAGAAGCAGGTGGCTTATTCCATTTTTGCAAACAGTTACCAAAAGTGCACAGGACTATAGATCCTTACCTTTTCCCTCTCCATGTGAAACCACTATTTGCTGCGGACAGAAGATGCCTACTATGTTTGTTCGGTTTTTTTTCTATAATTAATTTAATTTTACATATCAGCCATGGATTCCCCTGTCCTCCCTCTTCCCTCCCCCCAACCTTCACCTCCAATCCACCTCCCATTCCCACCTCCTCCAAGGCAAGGACTCCCCTGGGGATTCAGCTCAGCCTGGTAGATTCAGTTGAGGTAGGTCCAGTCCCCTCCTCTCTTCACCTAGGCTGAGCAAAGTGTCCCAGCATAGGCCCTAGGTTCCAAAAAGCCAGCTCATGCACTAAGGACAGGTCCCAGTCCCACTGCCTGGGGGCCTCCCAAACAGTTCAACCTAATCAACTGTCTCACTTTTCCAGAGGGCCTGATCCAGTTCCATGGGGGCTCCTCAGCTATTGGTTCATAGTTCATGTGTTTCCACTAGTTTGGCTATTTGTCCCTGTGCTTTTTCCAATCATGGTCTCAATATCTCTTGCACATATAATCCCTCCTCTCTCTACTATGTTTTAACCCTCAGCTTAATCTTCACATTTAAATGAAGATTAAAGTAAATTGCTAGAGAACTTCTTGAGGTAGCAACTAACAGAAAAAGAACTTGCTTTTCATCCCAATCCCCTCCACAGACTCTGTACTTCACCCAGCAGGAAAACAAGATCAAAGTGTGTTTCTCACTATGTGGAAAGCCCTTAGTGAATGGTGTAGTAATTCTGGATCCTCTCAATTTTTCTTTAACCTTGGTTTTGCCCTTGTTCCACTGAACCATGTCTTCCAATCAGTGTTTCATACTGTGTGTGTGTGTGTGTGTGTGTGTGTGTGTGTGTACATTGTCCTTGTAGGTAGTGACAGAGATACAGAAGAAGTGAGAATTTTTTAAATCTTTCTAGTACAATCCTAAAATATAAAGTTTATAATTAATCATTCCTATGCTATTTGTACCCCGTTTCTCATCTTGATTTCAGTGCCTTTAGTATGACTTGGACCAAGACTTCTCTAACACAACTAAATGTCCCAGTCTGCCTCTTACGCTTCTGTACATTTGAGGTCAGAACAGAAGTCAGACTTTGGAAGCAGAGCCAAAGCATATTAACTATCTCTTAGTGAATAGCAAATTACTGAAAATTCAGCATCTTAAAACAAAATGAGTTTATTATCTTTGAGTTTCAGTGAGTCAGGAGTGCAGGCAGGCAAAGAATAGCTAGGTTCTTTGTTCATAATTTCAAAAGGCCAAAATTATGGTGCCACTTAGTCTCTGCATGCTTCTCAAATTCAAGGTCTTCTTGCAAGTAGCACAATTTAATATTTTCCAATTATAGCACCGAGATTCCTTTTTTTTTTTTCCGCATTGGTTACAGGTGGGATCGTTTTCAACAACTTGAGGACATGCATAGTTCCTTACAAGGTAGCCTACTGATCCTTAAAAGCCAGAAATGGAGAATCTTGCTCCTGTCAAATCTATTCATATTATTAATCTCTATCACCAGGGTGATGTTTGTGACGTAATGTGTGTGTGTGTGTGTGTGTGTGTGTGTGTGTGTGTGTGTGTGAAAGAGAGAGAGAGAGAGAGAGAGAGAGAGAGAGAGGCATGGAACTTTGTATATTTAAGTGCTAACTTGGTTGTGATGAGCCCACTGAACATGAAGTTTCTCTCAGTGGAGACAATGCCAAATGATAAAAACTAATTAGGGGAGGGTTTCATGGTGTCACATCACAATCAATCACAACCACAGGTCCCTGTCAAAGCTGAGTGTGTGGGTCATTGTGGTCATTGTGGAACTGTCTACCTCATAATCATCGAAGCTTGGCATGGAACCAAGGCAAATAAACTTCCTTCACCAAGAGGACTGGCCAGAATTATAAGGAGAGAGCATCTCAGGAAATATGTACACTCACAGAAGTTACAGCCAACACCCCATTAAGATCAGAGATAAACAAGATATATCAGCCAAAGAACGACCCTGGAAAGTAATCCATTTCACATTTACAGAAATGTGATATTTAGTTAATAGCAATTCACAGTTTGTTAACTGAAAATATTCTTATCCAGTGTCTCTTTTTATAACTGGATGAACAATGGATATTCCTGAATAAGGACAAATTGTAAAATATGATGGATGTTCAATTCACCACAGGGTTCTATACCACTGACAGTAGCCAAATATCAGTTTGGGGTTTTTTTTTGAAAGACAAAATCAAACAACAATTAAGAATATAAGACATGCCATCTTCAGTACTATTAGTACAGCGTACAGATTAAGAAGCCTCTAAATGTAAAGTAGCTGTGTTCATATCTCAGATCTAAAACTTTCGTAATATTTGATCTTGTGCAGAGTATTTGGTTTTATTCTGTATCACATCACTTGTCTAAAACTAAGATGAAAAGATAACAGGCTATGTGACAAATATCTACATTTAATAAATACAAATATGTGAGCTGTACATTTATTCTAGAAAATATGCTTTATGCCATCAATATAAAATAAAACCTATCATCTTTACTACTACTAATTATCCATATCCCTTTTAGTAACAATAAAATGCTTGTGTGTTTTAGTCCTAACTTTGACATGCAAAATCTCTAAGTATATACCATAATGCCTTGTATCATTGCTTATACGCCCATCAAATCTTGATGGTTAACTTTCTTAAGGTAAAAGAGTTATTCTTCTCAGCCAGGCGGTGGTGGCGCATGCCTTTAACCCCAGCACTTGGAAAGCAGAGGCAGGCGGATCTCTGTGAGTTTGAGGCTAGCCTGGGCTACAGAGTGAGTTCCAGGAAAGGTACAAAACACAGAGAAACCCTGTCTCGAACCCCCCCCCCCAAAAAAAGAGTTATTCTTCTCATTGATCTGTACTTCTGTGTCCATAGTAAACATTTTATAAATACAAAATAGTTGACTTTCATCACATTATCCTAAACAATAAAGGACTGGTGCAATAGGCATCTTCAGCCATAGCGGAAGTGGCCTGCTGATTACACATTTTACATTCATGCTCCCTACCAGTGAACCTGGATTTGAAGTGGGTGGGGAAATGTTACAGGCTCATTGACTCGATACACATTTGAGTATAGCTCTGGTTAAAAGGAGCAAGGGCCTTTCCTATCAGGATGCTCTATGGCTCTGTGAAGTTGGGTTCAGAGACGTAAAAGGTTATTTCATGTCCTTGAGGCATGAACAAAGAGAGGAAGGTGCAGGCTAGAGACTTCAGAGTGCAAAGGCATGGGGTATGGGGCACTGATGACTTGAGAATTGCGGAATAAGGAAGAGGAAGGCTATGCACACACATCCTGATGTGTGCAGAAAATAAATTCTTCTCTGGGTAAGTTAAAATGGTCAAACTTCTTTCAATGCCTCCATGCACAAATCTTAAGTAACACAGCCATGTACTCTGCATTGAAGACTGAGGATCACCAGAGAGCTTGGGGAATGCAGTTAATCCATATTAATGCCATCTTCTGCCATTTGATGATATCTAATTGGATATAGAGTCACTGTAAGAGTAACTTGAGTGAGGGCAAGAGGAAACAAACAAGGATGATAATGCCTAAGGATGTACTTCACAGAACACCAAACAATGAGAAGCAGTCATTGCCAGGCTACAGACAGTGCTTTCAATTTAGTGTCTCATTTTGCATAGGATGTAGTATATAATTCAATTAGCCTGCAAGGGAAAGTGAATCACAAGCAGGAGCAAAATAAAAACTGCTACAGAACTCAAGGGTGTCGGAAAGGAGAGGAACTCCACAAGCCCATCATGCGTAGGCCTTTTCAAACAAATAAAGACACATTCTCTCACTCCCTCTCATGCATTTGAATATTGCATTGTGTCTTTATAGGCATCAATTAACAGAAGAGATTGACATGGGAATTCAAAATACCATTTAGTTGAGATCACTGTGGAGAGCTGGTGAGATGGCTCAACAGCTCCAGACATTTGCCTCTAAGCCTGATGACCTTCAGTTGATCTCTAGGACTTACATGGTGTAAGAAGAGAACTGACTCTCATGAGATGACCTCTGATCTCAATATACACATTCACTCAAACACACACACACAAAACAAGCAAATAAACAGATATGATCATAAAAATTATAAACAATGATCACCTACCTCGAGTAGAGTATCTGGGTTGAAATTCTACCTGAACAGTTTATTGACAGCATGATCTCATCTTTGGGCCTCAGTTTTCTAGTCTTTAAATGATTGTAATGAAACTTTCTTCTTAGAAGTATAAAGAGTTGATTACTACAAAGAACACAGGATATGGCCTGTTCCATTCACATATTTGATAATTATTATTTTTTCTTTGTCAACACAGAACTATGCCTTCAAATGTGCATATACATAATAATGATTATATAAAGCCCACTAGCATAATCCTATGGCTATAAATACATGTCATCAGAATCAGATAGCAGAGACTCCAGTTTTCTGGTATAGACATGGAATGCTACCAGAGCATGTTATGGATCCCTATGAACTATAAAAGCCCCAGCAGCATCAGCAATAGCTACCATCTATTGTTTACTAGTTTTCAGAGGCTGTGTTATCACTACACTTGTTTTATTACAGTTAATCCTCTCAATGCTTGAAGAACATACAAAGCATTATTTTATTTTATTTTCATTTTTTATTAAGAAATTTTCTATTCACTTTCCATACCAACCACAGATCCCCCCTCTTCCCTATTTCCACCTCCAGTCTTCCCCCAAAACCTACCCCCCATCCCCACATTTCCCAAATCAAGGTCTCTCATGGGGAGTCAGCAGAGCCTGGCACGCTCAGCTGAGGCAGGTCCAAGCCCCTATCCCTGCACCAAGACTGTGCAAGGTGTCACACCCTAGGAACTGGGCTCCAAAGCCCACTCATGTACCAGGGACGGATCCTGATCCCCCTGCCTGGAGGCCCCCCAAACAGTTCGAGCTAAACAACTGTCTCCAGTAACCAGAGGGTCTAGACTAGTGGGTCTAGTCTAGTCCTATGGGTGCTCCACAGCTAGTAGTCCACAGTTCATGGGTTTCCACTAGTGTGGCTAATATTTTCCCATCATGATCTCGACGTTCCTGCCCACAGAATCCCTCCTGTCTCTTGTTGGTTAGATTCCTGGAGCTCAGATTGGTGCCTGGCCGTGGATATCTGTACCTGCTTCTATCAGTCACTGGACAAAGACTCTATGATGACGGTTAGGGTATTCACTAGACCGGTCACCAGAGTAGACCAGTCCAGGCACCCTCTTGACCACTGCCAGTATAGCTTGTCCATGTCAAACAAAATTATGCAGAGAGAGGAAATGGAATTAGAATAGAAAGCCCAACCCGTCAAATCTACAGAACCTGAATATTTGTGCTCAGTGCCGTTATTTTTATACTGGTTAATAAATTAGATGGCATGCCATTTCTAATAACACTTCTAAAATGACTCATACAAAGGACAAATATGTTTCTATTTACTATCAAAAATATTCATGGTAGGAGTTTTATAAATACATTCTTGCCATTAGTTCTTATAATCTAAGGATTCAATGGCAACAGCAAAGCCATGCCACAAAACCACACACACACACACACACACACACACACACACACACACACACACACTTGAAACTAAGTATCTTACTAAGAATACATTGGGGAAAAGAATAGCTTTTACTTCTTCTGCAAGAAGGACACTCAGTGTATAGTTGAATGAGACAAAGTATCTCTACAGTGTACACACTTTCTCAGACCAAGCAGCTTTATTGGCAGCAAAAAGTTAGTAGCACTGTCTATCATCTGCTGAGCATATGTGTGTGTTTGTGTGTGTGTGTGTATGTGTGTGTGTGTGTGTGTGTGTGTGTGTGTGTGTTTTATAGGTACATATGCATGTTGTCAAAGGTTAACCTCAGATAATACTTCTCACTCACTACCCTTTGTGTTTTCTGAGACAAAGCCGTTCACTTGCCTGGATCTCATGAGCATCTTATCCAGATAATACCTTGATTGTCATGGATACATACTTCTCTGCCTACCCAGCTCTGGGTGATAAGCACTATACCTAGCATTTTAACTATTTTGAGGTTAGAACTCAGGCCGCTATATTTGCATGGGAAAATACATTATGATTGATCTATTGTCTTAGCCCCATTTATTATTTTAATTGTCTTGCTCGTGTGCTGTCTGCCAAGTCACTTAAGAAAGTACTATGAAAATTCTGTTCCACACTTTATTCATGATGTTAGGTACCTGGGACAGAAACACATCAGTCTAGAAAAGGGATGTCTTATACCCAGTCAGAACTAAAGGGTGATTTTTGCTTCTACCATCCAGGGCTAGGTTCTCTTGTTCACCATTACTCAAGTACGCATGGAAACATCTAACTTGAAAGGGATAAATAGACATTTAATGGGAAAAAATAATGATATGATAGATGTGAAATGATAGATCTGGAGGAAAAGTAAGGGCAAGTTGATTCTGATTTTTCTCTCCTTTCCTGTATTCTGTACAGTTCACTGTGGATGCCACATCCTGGAATGACCTCACCCAGAATATTTATGCATTGTCAATTAAAAAGAAGACCCAGGAGCCTAATGCACTCTCCTAGCCTGAAGGCCTCAAGTAGATATGTGCAACATAATAAATAACAAGATTAAACCCCCATGTGATCTCTCTTTTACATAATAAAATTCCAAGTTAAAATGTAAATTTATTTTAAGCTCTGGAAGTGCTGACCATATGCCTCACTGACTGGGGAGATGGCTACTTAATAGGTAATCTACAGTGCAAGCCAAAGAACTAGTCACAGCCATCTGATCATCATGCGCCATCAAAAGTGAGAAATGAAGAGTGAGGGAACAGTGCCAGATAGTGCCAATACATTGCACCACCAAGGAGGGACCACCAGACAGAGGATAGCACTATCTTCCAACTCTAAGAAAACAAACATAATAGCAACAAAGATGATGTTGATACACCTATGCTATGACCTCTCTCTCTCTCTCTCTCTCTCTCTCTCTCTCTCTCTCTCTCTGTATATATAGATATAGATATAGATATAGATATAGATAGATAGATATAGATATAGATATAGATGTAAATGTGTTATATATACACATATATATGCGCATAATTCTTTAGTGATTCTTTGGGAATTTCATATCATGTACCCCAATCCTACCCACCTGCCAGTCCCTCCATATCCTCCCCTCACCCCCACACCATCTCCCCAAAAAGAAACTCCTAAAAATCAATTCAAAACAAAACAAAACAAAAAGAAACCACCTTTCTCCTCTGTCTTTCCAATACCTCTTCGTTCATCCTAGTGGCATTGACTGTTGTGGTGTATCGGGAAGTGTATAGCTGAGGAAATTGGTCCCAGTGGCCCAAACTGACCAGCTCAGCTACCACCAAGACCCACATCCTGGGCCATGGGTTGGCCCATCCTAACATCTACCTCATCTATGATCTGCTGGAGTATGTGAAGGTACTGGTTCTGTAGAACAATAACCACAGGATTCCATGACTTGGGGGCAGATTTTTTACTATTATTTCATGGTAGATGTTGATTAGAGTAACAATATTCTACGAGAGAATATTTGCCAAAACCTATATCCTAACATATGGGGTCCATGATTTTAGTTCTGTTCTCAGAACCCAGCTTTTCATCGATGTCCTAGAAAGTATACCATGTCATATATTTTAAATAAATGCTTGCTTTCTCAATGTCCCCCAAACAGAAAAAGTCAAGTATTTTTGTTAAGTTAAATAGATCATAACCTATACATTTTAGCACTACAAGTGTTTTACTCTATGTTGAGTATTGTGAATTAGGTAGCTCTAAAATAGCTTGAGCATTTTCTGCCATTTTACTAGTTGGTAGAGGTCAGTATGTCCTTAAATAATTCTGAGATTCATGTACAAAGCTGTATGCTTTTGAACACCTTAATCTTCATATTAGTTTCTAGAGTTACTATAATAAAGTATCCCAAACTGTTTATCCTAAAGAATGGAAAGGTTTTGGAGGTAAGAAATCCAAGATCAAGGTGGTTTCTCATTCTCGGGGTGACTTCATTTTGTTGGTTAGAAAGAAGAATTTCTTCCCTGCTTTGTAACAGTTTCTGATGCCTATGGGCAATAGTTGGTCCTTCCTTGGTTTATAGAAGCATTTCCATCAGTACTGCCTCCTCCTCACATGACCTTCCCCTATGAGAGCCTGTGACTCACATTGACTTTTTTGTAGACATCTCTGGGTCACCAGTAGTGTTTGACCTTTTTCTTTTTGGTGGGAGTGCCGAGAATTGAAGCTAGAAACTCACACAGGCTAAGCACATGAATGTCTGAGCTACATCCCTTGTTCCAGGTACCCTTCATAAAGACCCCTCCATTTAAGTATTGATGTTGTGTTCTCTGCTCACTAATGTGCCAATGGCAGGGTGGTATTTCTTCTTGCTACTCTTCTTTGTGGCAGCTGTCATGATGATATGGCTCCTTTCTGTACCATCATATAGCATCCTGTAGTTTTGTACAAGCCATTCTGCACAGTTAGGCTGCTACTTACCACCACTACTGTCCCCATGCCTGACTTACTTCAATTGACTCATTATTCAATCTGATCAGGGCTGGAATTTTCATTCCTTCAGGAAACTTCCTTTGGCCCAGATCAATAAATATCATTCTAGTATTACAACTGATCATAATATGAGGAGCCAATGAATGCTAATCACAGTGAACAATCATGATACAATAATGGAAGGCACAGCTGAAACTTTTCGGCACTGTTCCTACATCATTTGCTTTCCAAATCTCCCACAAAGTCTTATGGATTGCTGTAAACTAAATAAAATGAAGAATGCTCCTGAATTTTAATGCCTTGCCTCTGTTGGCTGATTATCTTCTGGCATACACTTTGTTGTGCTAGCATATCTGCAGATCTGGTAGCATACAATAAACTCCTTTTCCCAATCCTATACTTGGTGAATAATCTTAAGCAAAGATAGTCATTTCTAGTCCTCATTTTCTTATATCTGACAGAATTATTGAGCAATAAAGTTGACACAAGGATTAAACATACATACAGAACAGTCCTCACATCATGTTCAGGCACTAAGGTATTCCTCCCTTATCATCATAACTGCTAGCACTGTTGTTAATCATAAAATTAATAGCAGCAAATGTTCCTTCTTTTCCATAAGAAACCGAAGGTAAAAAGTGTGCCTTAGCAACTCTCATATTATTTGTCACTATGATAAAAAAAAAACCAGCAAAAACAACCTAAGGGATAGTTTGTTTGCCTTACAATTCCAGGTTTCGGTTCATCATTGAAAAGAAGTCAAGGCAGGAACTCAAACAGCTAACCACATAAAGGGAAAGTAAAGTACAGAGAGAACTATTTGCACATAGGCCAACTTGCTTGCTCTCAGCAAATTTTATTTTCTGTTATGCTGTTCAGAAGCCCCTGCCTGTGCAGTTCACAATTGGTTGGGTCTTCCTATACCAATTAAACTTGATATACAGGTATGCCCACAACTAAACTGAACTAGTCAATTCCTTATTGAGAATCTCTTCCCACATGAGTTTAGGTTGTGTTAGGTTGACTGTTAAAATTAACCAGCAGATCACCTTAGCTGCAAAATGAGAACAACTCGACTCAGAATGAGGTTTTCTCTGTGACAGTATGTGAGGGTTCACATACATGCATGTAAAACAACACCTGAAGTCCTTTGGGCTCATTCAGCTTGCCTGCCTAGAATTGAATTCAGCCAATAGAGAAGTGCTATTAGAAAAGTCTCCTTTGGGAAGCCCTTATCTATTTTCTCAGATGAGTCTTGCTTTCTTCCTGAATATCTGTCTTTCTCTCAACTCCAGTGCTTAAAAAATGTTGTTAAAAATATCTTAATAAACACTAACTAGGCTTCATAAAAATAAAAGACACAAATGTTATTGATGCCTCAACAAATAGTTTGACCATAATTATATAGAAAGATATATAAATGGCTGGTCACAGTAGCTCATGTATTCTATTCTCATACATGAGAGGCTGAGGTGGGAGGGTTGCCATGAATTTGAGGTCACAGTGTACTACAGTGAGTTCAAGGCTATCCTATACTATACCATACAGTGAGTTTGAGCCAATCTGGGCTACAGAGTAAGTCATGGGGTACCTCCTCCAAACTTTAACCTTTCTCAGACAGATACATTCTCTCTCTCTCTCTCTCTCTCTCTCTCTCTCTCTCTCTCTCTCTCTCTCTCTCTCTCTCTCTCACACACACACACACACACACACACACACACACACACACACACCTATCTATCTCTTCCCCTTTCCTTATTTACATGAAGTGGGTGAGGGTGGCTTTCCTTTACCATATGCTCCCC
>CABHPR010139496.1:0-15743 GCA_902168415.1 Peromyscus melanophrys
TTTTTTTTTTTTAAGAAAGATATCAACCATTAAAACAATGGAACTGGGGCTAGAGAGATGGCTTAGCAGTTAAGAGCATGTACTGAGCTCACAGAGAACCTAGTTTCGTTCCAGCACCCACATTAGGTGGTTCACAACCACCTGTAATTCCAGCTCCAGGGGATCCAACACCCTCTTCTGGCCTCCACTGGCACCTGTGGTCATGTGCACAAACCAGGTATATACACATAATTTAAAAATAAAAATAAATCTAAAAAGAAAAAAACCAAAATAAATACCAGAATGGGCGTTGTATGTGCACATTTGGATAACGGGGCATCAAAGATGGTCGGCACAGTGCTGATGGCGGCTATCCCAGGGGTTCGCTCCCTTCTTGCTTTCTCCTTTTCTCATGGTATTTTCTTTTCTTTTCTTTTCTTTCTTTTTTTTTTTTTTTTTGGAGCTGAGGATCGAACCCAGGGCCTTGCGCTTGCTAGGCAAGTGCTCTACCACTGAGCTAAATCCCCAACCCCATCATGGTATTTTCTTACAGCATGTCTGACTGTCTCACTTCTCACCCTTTAAAGCCTTTTGGTTTTGCTCAGCACTATCACACGCCGAGCACAGGCTGTAGGTTTTATATGCAGTCATCCGGTCATCCCTGAAAAGGGCTTTTCCAAGATGCTGAAATCCGAAGATGCTCAAGCAGCTTATTAAGAAATGGCATACATTTCTACAGGACGTTTACACAGTCTCCTGTGTACTTTAGACATTCTCGGGCTGGCAAGATGACTCGGTGGGGAGAGGTGCTGGCTGCCAAGGCTGATGACCTGGGTTCAGTCCCTCGGATTGGATGAAGAGAACCAACTTCTGCAAGTTGTCCTCTAACCTCCCTAGGCACACTAACACCACCCTACCCTCACACACTAAACAAATACAACAATATAAAATAAGTATTCTCTAGATTACTTACAATTCCTTAATATAATTTTAACACGGCCTAAGTAGTAGTTATGTTGTAGGAAACGATGGTGAAGCCTGTACATGTTGAAGACAGATGCAATTTTTTCCCCAAATATCTTCCAGTCCCCACGTGGTTGAATAATCTCAGGAATTAGAGCCTGCCGCCATGAAGGGCTAACTATAGTTAATTCCTAGTCTCACAGCAGCCCTGCAATGGATGAGGCCTATCACGGTCAGAAAGGGGAAGTGACTTGACCCACAGCACACACATGATTAATAAACACGACAAGGCAAGATCTAAGCACAAGGTCACACATGGTGGCCCTCAATACCCTTGATGGCAGGGTTCAAAATGGGTACTATGGGATCCCTGCCGTCAAGAATCGCATGACTGCTAATGTTTCAGTCTGTGGTGACTGGGGGGGTGGGGGTGGGCAGAGGACTGTGTTACAGAAATCTCTGATCATAGCATGGGTGGTAATACTTGGCACTGGCCCTTGTAAACCTTCAGTCATTGACGACTGCTTAGCTTCGAACACAAGAAACCATGAGCTACATTTTCCAGGCTCTGGACTCTCTTTTCCATGCAGGGTCTTTCTTGAGGTCCACATTCATTATGATAAAATGTGTATATCATAAAATAAGCTCTGGTGGGGGTTGGGGATTTAGCTCAGTGGTAGAGCGCTTGCCTAGCAAGTGCAAGGCCCTGGGTTCAGTCCTCAGCTCCGAGAAAAAAAGTCGAGGAGAGACCACGTGTCTCATGCTATTTGTTAGCTACTTGGAGCACAAAAGACCTAAGGAAGGTTCCCAAGGGGAAGAAAAATGTGTGATGTTAATTTTACTCCAAGTCCCCAGGAAATAAACGCATTGCATGTATGCACAGCGTTTTCTTAAACATACACAGATACTAAAGACCTTTTCCCAACGTGGCCAGGCATTGCCATGGAGTTTAACGCACAGGAAAAGGAAGGTACTTTCTGAGGGCAGTCTAGAGACTCAGTGCAATGCCTGGGCTTTAAGGCAAATAATTTCACCTAAATTAATGTAGATGAAGCCAAGGGCTGCTCATGTCCCACGTCTCCAGCCCCACTCCTCAGGCCTAGCAGCCCTGGACTCTGGAAAGCCGATAGGTGCCAGTAAGGAAGAGCGAAGAAAAGATAATTGAAACAGTGTCATGGCATGGTCTCGGCCGCCTTTAACCTCTCTGTTTCCATCTCTCTGCCTCTCAAACCCCCTTTCCCAGCCACTCTGATCCCACTAGCTCCTCAGATCTGTGGGCACTTCCCACCTAGCCCTCTGCATGGAGCCCTTTCCCTACCAAACCCATCCCAACACCAGTTCAACGAAGCTGTAGGTTGGATCCCTGCAGCCAAGAAGGTTCTCTTGGTGGCAGCCCCACAGCTGTGCTATGCGTTAGTTATTTGCAGCCACACAGTGCCAGGCTCTACACAGAAGGCAGCTGGCACCCCCACAGCCACTTTGTTATGGTTGGGATGTGAAGTGTTCTCTTCAAGAGACTCACTTGTTGAAGATTTGGGCCCCGAGCAATGACTTGCTCAGTGGTGGGGCTTCGGAGAAGTCATTGTACCTCAGCGGATCCACCCATGCATGGGTTCATAACCTGATGGCATTCTTGGTGGGGGGTGGAGATTTTTGGGTGGGCCTGGCTGGAGGAAGAGGGTCACTGGGAACACGCCTTTGATGGATGCTCTTATCCCCGCCCTTCCTATGTTCTTTGTCACTCTGCTGAGGTGAGCAGCTTCCCCTGCCATGAGTTCCCGCTGCCATGATATTCTACCTCACCACAGGCAAATGGCATCAGCCCACTGTGAGCCCTCTGAAACCGTGATCCAAAGCAAATCTGTTTTCTTGGGGTTTTGCCACGGAGATGGAAACAACACAATCACCTTTTCCCTTCTAAACTACTTAGATGTCAGCCGTTGTCCCTATCTACTTCAAGGATTCTACTGTGGGATTTGTTCCTGCTCTGGACAGAAAGAGGTCTAGATGTTCTATCAGCTGTCCTTTTCAAAGCGTGGCACCAGATAACCAGGCTTCTCCTCTTCCTCTTCTTTTCTTTGGATTGAACCTAGGGCCTCACACATAACAGACAAGGCCTGAACCCTGAGCTAGGTTCTAGCCTTAGCATGCTTGGTCGGCAACTGTTTAACAGTATGCACTTTCCCAAATGACTTTAATCTTTATATTAAAGCAAATAAATAAATAAATAAAATAAAAGAGTATACTGTGGACTAGAGTGAAGACATCGCTTTACTGTTTAAGCGATTGAAACATGGGGCTTCAGTGGTCACACAAGGCCAAATGGGCAAATCACACAGACAGAAGTAGCTGAATGGTTGCTAGGGGGTGAAGAGGCAGAGAGAAAATGCATGGGGGGGGGAAATGGGGGTGACTGCTGTTGGGCCTGAGGTTTCTTCCTGGACAATGAAAGTATTCTAATAATAGAATATGGTGGTGATGGGGCTGAAGAGATGGCTCAGGGGTTAGGAGCACTGGATGCTCTTCCAGAGGACCAGGGTTCAATTCCCAGTACCCACATGGCAGTTCATAGCTGTCTATAACTCCCGTTCCAGAAGATCTGATACCTTCACACCAATGCACATAAAATAAAATTAAATAAATTACTTAAAAAATAATATGGTGGTGTTTGTGCCACTCTGCAAACATATAGAAGTCCATGGAATTGTACAAGGGACGACTTTACGGTATTCAGATCATGTCAAAATCCAGATAATAAGAGTCTTGCAATATACTGCCGTTCCAGGCCAGGCCCTGGCTCCCTCGGTTTGGGCTTTTTCTTGGCTGCCCAGGGCAAACTTGAAGCAGTAAATTCCAGGCTGGCCTGGCAAGTCAAGAAAATGGGTTCTCAGGCTGGGATGCTACTCCACCGTAGAGTGAAGAAGGGGGTAGGGGAGGCTCAGGTTTTTCAGGAGAGCATCGAGAAAGAAGACAGGGGGCAGTGAGTGTCAGGACTGTGGACACTGGTCCTGCCTGGTAAGTGGCTGAGCAGGAACAGTGTGAAGGGGGCCTGGGGCTAAGAACCAAGAGCTATTTCACGGGGTTATTCCGGAGCCCACATTAAGTCGTGGCAAGGGCACCGAGGCATAGGGATGTGACAGAGCAGAGCTGACCCTGAGCCATACAATGGGCTGACTGGGGTGACAGGCTTGGGAGAAAGGGCTAGGCTCCCCAGATGGGTTCTGAGGAAGATGCCTCTGGAGGTGGAGAGTGGGGAAAAGAGGCATCTCCTTCCTGGGTGGAGAGAAACCTCCAAGACCACAGGCCAGTTAGCACAGGGGGCTTTTCCAAAAGGAGGACTTAGGATGCGTCAAGTTCACTCAAACAGAACACAGCGAGAGCAACGCGGGACTGACTGAAGTGACTTCTGGAATGGGTCCGCAGAGTGGGAAGGGCCACGGTCACCCAGGTCACCCAGGTCACCCACCGTGCCTCTAACAGGTCCTTTACCCCAGCTCCACCCAACCCTCTGTCTTTACGCACCTGCATCTCTACACAGCTCGAAGTCTCTGACTTATCACCTAAACAGTATCATTAGCTCCGCTTGCCAAACACTATGCCCCTCCAGGCTCTGAGTACCTCATCCCATTAGCCCTCAACAAACCCGAGAAGACGATGTTAATAACCCCTCAGTTCACAAAGAAATAGGCTTTAGGGAGATGAAGGCGCAGGCCCCATTTCTCTTCCCCACATGCTAGCTCCTTCCTGGGGATGGATCAGCGCCTGCTGTAGGCACTCAGCAAATACAGGCAGTCCTGAGAGAGGAAGTTCATTTCAAATATTAGCTCCAAGGAGAGTCAAGTTCTCATCCACATGCCTGGTTACTAAGCTGTTGTGGAATTATTTGTTTACACTATGTGAGGATATGTCACTGTGATTGGTTTAATAAACAGCTGAATGGCCAACAGCTAGGCAGGAGAGAATGGGTGGGACTTCCGGAGAGAGAGAAAGAGAGGAACTCGGGATGAATCTAGGTGCACAAAGAGACGCCAGTGAGACACTGAGGAAATCAGACATACAGGTACAGAGGAGAGGTAACCAAGCCATGTGGCAGAATGCAGATTAATAGAAACAGGTTAATTTAAATTGTAAGAGCTAGTTGGGAATAAGCCTAAGCTAAAGGCCAAGGTTTCATAATTAATAATGTCTCTGTGACGTGATTTGGAGGTTGGCGGTCCAAGAAAGTCAGACAAGAAAGTCGAACGACACTCAGCTTAACCCGCCAGCATTCATTCCTGCTCCTGACTGTGGGCACTGTGTTCTCCGACACTGTGACTGTACCCAAAGCCCCAGAACTGTCTCCTCTCGCCACAACAGGGAGATCACTTCATTTCTCTCACAGTGGCCAATTCTAGGCGCTATCTGTTAAAGAGAGATAGCATCATTAGATAGACCTTGCTGATAAAAATCAGCTTTTTCTTTGGGTCTTTTGTCTTTCCAAATTCTTATTGCAGGTCTTGACTGACTACCTCAGACAATCTTTTAAAAGTTTTATTACCTATGTTTGTGTATATGGGTGTTTTACCTACGTGTGTGTCGTCTGTGTGCCACATGCATGAAGTGCCCATGGAGGCCAGAAGAGGGCACAGGACACACTAGAACTGGAGTTACAGACAGTTGTGACCTGCCATGTGGGTGCTGGGACTTGAACCTGGGTCCTCCAGAAGAGCAACCAGTGCTCTTCACTACTGCACCATCTCTCCAGCACCACCTCAGACAATTTTATGCCAACTTTCTCACAATCTCTTTGATGACCATCCTGCCAACGAGGCTGTCTAGGACCCATTCTCTGGGGAGGTAGCTCAGTGGCAGAGCTATGGCCAAGCATGTACAAGGCACAGTTTCCTCTCTAGCATTGAAAAGAGAAATCTCTAAGCAGACAGATTTGTGAAGTTGATCAAGTCAAGAAACTAACACTTATTTATAACTTCTCTATATTTAAGAATCATTGCCAGGCCCAGGAGTACATGCCTGTAATTCCTGCACTTAGGAGGCAGAGGCAGGTGAATCTCTCTGCGTTCAAGGCCAGCCTGGACTACATAGCGATACCCTATCTTAAAACAAAACCAAAAAGAAAACCCTTATCAGTTACTATGGATGAAATTGTACCCCCTGACAGACTACTGTGGACTCAAGAGACACAGCTTAAGGTGTTACTTTTTGCTCAAAGATAAAGAGTTTGGGGCCAGTGGGGTGACTCATGACAGAGGACAAAGGTCCCTGGAACTAAGGCTGACAACCCAAGTTCCATCCAAGGGACCCACAAAGTGGAAGGAGAGAACCAACCCTTGTAGATTGTCATCTGACATGTGCATGTATACTATAATGTATACACACACACACACACACACACACACACACAAAGTAAAATGTAATAATATTTTTTTTGTTTTTTGTTTTTGTTTTTCGAGACAGAGTTTCTCTGTGTAGACCTGTCCTGGAACTTGCTCTGTAGACCAGGCTAGCCTCGAACTCACAGAGATCCACCTGGCTCTGCCTCCCAAGTGCCAGGATTAAAGGCGTGCGCCACCACCACCCGGCAAAATGTAATAATCTTAAAAAATGCTCACCACTTATCTTACTGTTTGACACAATTTACTATAACAACATAGGCATGCCCTTGACCCAACAACTCCACTTTTCAATACACACTCAAGAGAGACACATGTTCAAGACACATACCTGAGTGTTCATGGTAGCAGTGTTCACCATATCCCCAAACTAAAAGCTACCCTGAAGGTCATCAACAATATGTGAATAAACTACAGGGTGTTCCCACAATTTACACCACACAGCAAGGACCTGGGTAAATTAAACAGTGGCTGTAGGCGGTATCGCACAAAACTCTGATCCACTCAGGAAGGGTGTCCACTGTACGACTCCCCTTGTTCAATAATGGGTGAAGCTAACCTGCGCTGTGAGTTGGGAGATGGCTGGGAGACAGATTACTCAGTGGGTAAAAGTCTAGCTTTTCAAGTCTGGCAATCCAAGTGCCGTCCCAGAACCCACGTAAACAGCCTGATGTGGTGGTGGTGGTCACCAATAATCCCAGCATTACTAAGGCCAAATGAGAGGTGGAAAGTGGAGCAGCAGAAACTAGACCCTGTGTTTACAGGTGGACGGCAAGAAAGCACTTCCCAAAGTTGTCCACACCTACCATGGCACATGTGCCTATCTATACGTACATACACACATACACATACATATGCTTTAAAAAGTTAAAAAAAAAAAAAGTCAGAAGAGTGTCTGGTTACCCTGGAAGAAATGTTCATAACTGGAAGAAGGCATAGGGGTTTTTGAATATTTGGTCATCTGATCCTTTGAAGATGATTATTATATGTTGTTATGTTTAGCTTGCAAAAATTATCAAGCTATACACGTAGGTGTTTTTCTGAGTATCTAGTGGGTTTCACTAAAAAGGTGTGGTGTGTGTGTGTGTGTGTGTGTGTGTGTGTGTGTGTGTGTGTGTGCCTGGAAGTACAGCTCAGTGGTTGAGCACTTGCCTAGCACTTACAAGGCCCTGGGCTCAATCCCTGACATCAAAATATCTACAAACATAAGCAAGCATACATACATATTTTTTCTTTTTTGACGTTAATTTATTGGGGGCACATGCATGGCAAGGCATGTCCATGTGTGTTCCAGAGATCGAATTCAGGTTGTCAGGCTCGGCAGTAAGTGTCTTTACCTGCTGGGCCATCTCAATGGACCATAAGCCATTTGAAAACTATTTGGGGGTGGGGTACTAGGACTTCAATCAGAGCCTTTTGTATGCTAGACAAGCACTCTATCATTGAGCTATAACCCCAGCTCCCACATATGTATTTCAAATACATCCTCAGCCACTCTGCCTATCTCTCCCAAAGTTGCCATTTTATGTACATGCTTTGCCACTTGGGAACCTGGCAAACTTAAGCCAGTCCAAGTAACATCTCTCAGATGGGACTGATTCTGCACATGCTAGAAACAAGTTGTTTGGTTTTAAAATCGGAGGTGGCGTTTGGGTTATATGACAGACTAGGTAAATCAGTCCCTGCGGACAGAGGTCTAAATTAGTATAACGATGAGGAAGGAGGCAGCTTCTGAATCAATAGAGGGCCTTGCTCTGCAGAAGGACAAAGGGAACCACAGGACCAGACAAAAGGAGAGAGAATAAAGATCCCAGGCCTGAGAAATTCCTGCAAGCCAATGGCGGATTTGAAATCAACAAAGGGGCAGCCTGGAAACGGACCCTGGTGCGACACAAAGGTGGTGCGACCGAGTGCTGGGTACCGCGAATATGTGGGAGACACACACACACACACACACACTCACACACACACACACACACACACACACACACACACACTCACACACAGTTGATGCAGGGACAGACCCAAAACACTGTGCCAAGCCAACGAAAATGGACAGATGTCAGGGGGCGGGAAGCGACAATGCTCAATTCAGATTGTAGAAATGCTCTTTTTTTTTTTTACCTCCCTAAGAGAAACTGGCCATTCACAAAACCTTAACTTCATTGAGCTCAAATGACTGCAAATTTAAATGAGGAGCCGGAGGTCTCAGGGGCGGGACAAATTCCACCAAATATCCTCTAACTCAGTCAGCCAGTTGCTCTCTGGTACCGCTCATTAAGTGCTTGAGTCTGAGCAGTATTTTGTGTTGAAAACAGATGAGAAAAGAGGAACAAATTCCAGTTTAAACATGGTGACCTATACTTCTGTGTAATTAATTTCAGGGTCTACCACTCAATTCACTACATTTATTTTTGGTTTTCTTTAAAAATCTGTTTTATTTTTACTTGTATGTGTGAGCATAAGAATGTTCTCGGAGGCCAAGCAAGAACATTTGATCCCCTGGAGCTGGAGGGACAAGTAATTGTAAGTGGTCTCATGTGGGTGCTGAGAACCAATCTCCACTTCTCTGCTAGAGCAATAAGCACATTTAACCACTAGCAATCTCTCCAGCCCCTATTTTTTGGTTTGTTTATTTAGTTTTGAGACAAGGTTTCATGTAGCTGAGGCTAGCCCTGAATTTGATACATTGCCTTAACTCCTGATTCTCTTATCTCTCTACCTACTAAGCATTGAGATGACAGGTGTGTGTCCCAGTACCCCTGAAGATTCCTTAGTTTGCTATAAACCTTATACCCAACTAGTATTTTTTTAAGCTTGGGGTTGTGTTTAAGAGCATGGAATGTGCAGATGGTCGGATTTTGTGTCACCTTGGTTAGGCTACCACGTCCAAGTACTGAGTTCACCACCTAAGTTGCCCAGAATGGATGCTGAGGGTGTGCTTAGCATCTGCCATCAGTCGGCTAAAAGCAAAGGAGACTTTCCTCAATCGTGGGAACAGTGTTCATCTCATTAGTTGAATAAAGAAAAACACAGGCTGCCATCCCCAAGGAAAACCAAGAAGTGATTTAGCTTACAACTGGACTGTTGGCTCCCGTCCATATTTCTAACCCATCAGCCTGCCCTACGAAGAACCAGACGTGCTAGCTCCCAAGCCAATCTGACAACACAAGCTGTAAGCAGACTCCCGGGGTTTGAGCACAGACTACCACTTCTTTCTCTGGGTGAGAAATCCTTCATATTTCTGTGGCCTCATTTGTAAATTGGTAATAATCATGGGATCTATCTACTCCTGGGTAGAGAAAATGCTTTGAACATGTTTGGGAAGTCAACAATTCTGAGATCTTTATTTCTTTACATGGGGTGCGCATGTGTGTGTATGTCCATATCTGTGTGGACGTGAGCACATACACTTTGGGTGAATATGCATGGGCGGGAGTACAGAGGAGGCCAGAGGTCAATGCTGAGTGTTTTCCTCAATGGCTTTCTATCTTATTTCTATCTGAGACAGAGTCCCACTGAACCTGGTTGGCCAATGAGAGTCAGCCTGTCTCTCTCCCCAGATTACAAACTATATCTGGCTTTTAACCTGGATCCCGAATAAGGCCTTCATGCCTGCCCAGCTGAGCCTTTCTCAGCCCCAGAATCTACAGTTCCTAGCTGGAAAACTAGAGCTATTTTATTCCCAACATTTTACCATTAACTAAGCATGGTCACTCTTCCCACCTCCCAGGACAAAATAGCTCGGGGACAGCATCCCTCAGGTACTAGGTTGCTCCTTTGGATGGTATGAGAGGGTAGGACAGCAGGCTAACCCTATACGTAGGGGCGATTCACCAAACTTGGGGTCAGTGCACTTATGGAACTTTCTTAAACTCTCCAAGTTCTCAGCTGCTCTAAACAGCTGTGTGTTAAGGTCATGCTATTCCTACTATTTGCGAGGGTGGGGTTTCAGAAAGGAGTCCTAACCACGCTCGGTGTTCCTACTCGTGAGATCACAAGGCAGAAGCCTGTCCTGGGGAATAAAGACCAAACGAGAACTCAAAATGCTGCTTGTGGGCACGGGTTATGGGGGAAAGTGCGACAGTGGTGGTAGTGACATCATTTTTATGTGCCATTTGTTAGGTGCCAGACACTGCTCTCAGGTCCACACATCTATTAAATCATCTCATCCTCTGGTACACACTGTACCCACCAACTACATTTACTGTATCTGAAAGACAATTCACCTAAGGTTAGTCAGATAGGAAATAGCGGCAGCGGCTAAGGGTCTGCTCTCCCACCAGGACACTATCTCTGAGCCTTGATTATGAGTACAGGCCTATACGGAAGGAATAAGGAAACAAGTGATTGACAGCAGTCCTTCATGGGCAGGAGTGATGCTGAGGGTTAGTCAATTTATTTTTAAATAAAACAAGCTTCAAAGACTGAAATGGAACAAATCATAAACATACCTTCCTGAATCTATTTTGCTAAATTGACAGCCGCTTTCAGATATACATATCGAAGTTCATAAAATTCATACCTTAGCATTTCAACCTTTTGGCTCCCTGTAAAAGTTTTGAAGCAATCTTAAATGAGTTCTTATTTACTTACAAGCAGTGCAATAAATCAAATATCTGATTTCTTAAAAATTAATGAAACACACGTATGGTTCTTTGCTATCATATGGTACCAATTTCTTTCTACAGTATTTCACATTGACAAGACATTCTGTATAATGGCTCTATAATCTCCCATGAACTCATTCTGAAACCATGGTTTATATAGGAAGGGGGCAAAGATACCAAATCCTATCAGAACCTTGGAAATTATTTTTATATGAGAAAGACACACTGGGTCTCGGATACTCTAGTCTTACAATTCCAACTTGCCACCCCGACTACTTTGCTAAGTTCTACTTAAAAAGAAAAATACCGGTGAATGTAGATTGCCTTTGCCTTGGAGATTTGCCCATGGCGCCGAGCATCTGAATCCTCCTCCGAGGAACCAAGTGGAGGCAGAAGGAGGGTGAAGATGGAGAGAGGTGAAGATATCACGGATGAAGGCTACTCTGGGTTCACAAAGTTGATTTTGGTCAACTGTGTAAATCCACCTTGCTGTGGGAATTGTTGCCGGAGACAGGAGCATGCAGCATGTGGGAATCAAGCAACTATACAGGCTAATGCCAGAGTCGCCCAGAGGCCATGCTGGAAACTCCTGGGGTCCCGAGGCCAACTACAAAATTGTGAACTGAAGTCCCTGGTTTCACGGAAATGAGCGTTAAGAATGGCAGCGTAGAAGTCCTTTTCTGGGGCCACCTGTCTCTGTTCTCCCTGGGTTCTATGTTCTAGGGGTTTCATAGGAGCAGCCCCAGCAGAAGCAGGGGGAGGTATGGGGAGGTTGCTTTCTCTCTCTCTTTCTTGCGGAAGCCAGCTGGGCACACCCCTTATTCACAGACTCTCCTTCCTGAGGGCTGTGCTGGATGTTCACAGAGCACTCTCAGGATCAAACCTTGAAAAATCCATAGGGTTGGCCAACACGGTGACTCATGCTTATGATTTTGGCATTAGGGAGTCTGAGGAAGAATTGTTGCAAGTTTGAAGCCAGTTTGGGTTAAATTGCCTCCAAAAACCCAGACCAAAACAAACCTCCAAATTCATAGGTTTGTTACAAAAAAAAAAAAAAAAAGCAAACCAACAAAACGGTACCTCTCAAAATTTTTTCCTTTTGGGAAAAGGAAAAAAAAAAAAAGCATCTCTTTTACAAGAAAAGCTATTGTCAGATTTCTGGTTTTGCAATGTTAAAATTCTAGTTTTCGTACACCGGGATGAACGTATTCAGATATAAATACATGTGGATATATACAGTGTATGTGTGTTGTTTAAGATTTAATAAAGCTGTAGTTAAAAACATCCAGTGAGCAGCATTTTAGCTAGCCTTTGGAGACTAGTTTTGTAAATTCCAAGATGCACCATCTCAAATCATCACCTTTTAAAACCAATGAGCTCTGACTTACTGATTTCCCATAGTCAGGTCCTTGGAGAAGTGGTCCAGAGGTGGGTGACCATCCACCTCCACCGTCAGGGCCAGGATAGGAGGGCCAAATGGCTCATCAGTTAATTTGATAGCAAACCTAGATAACGTCAGTTCTATGACGTTTTGAAATTTAGTCTTTCCATCTCGCAGGAAAAACCTGTCTGATTTGCTTTTTGTCTTCTGCAAATCGGTGGTGATTGAACTTTATGCCCAAAATTCACCTTTACCTTCTCAGTCACCGAATTAAAATGACAAATAACAGAATTCAGGCTTTCGGCTGTTCGTTCGCGTGTCAGGGGGGTGCAGCTGATACACAAGGTGCTTAGCCAGCCCGCCATAGAGAGGGCGTTTAGACCGAAGACCTCGGCGGGCTTACTCCCGGTTCATCATAGGCTTTCCTATGGGCAAGCAGCCACCACCTACATAACACCTATCTTCTCACTCTTAGGTCGGCAGACAAAATGGGTGAAATCTGCAGAGGATGCCCTCGCTTGGGTGTGGTCACCGGCAAGAGAAAGCTTTGAGTCCCCGGTGGCAAGTTCTAAAATCCAAGAGCCGCACCCTTGACGTGTAATCCCCACCACTAAGGCTTCTCTCCAATTTACCCCAAACCTCACCAGCCCCGAGGGCTCCTTTAGGAAGCATAGCAGGTCCCAGACTTGGGCTCAAGGCGGTTTGGGCAGACAAAGCCTGTTTTGCACCACGGCGGCGACCTTCGGCCTCTGGGACTAGCATCGCTGCCATGCTGCTCCGCGCCACTCTCTGAACTCGTCAATCGCATACGGCGGGGCGGCGGGGGACAGAGACGCGGCAGGTCGAGCCACACTAGAAGCCGGGGGCGGCGGCTGTCCCAGGGCTCGGAGCCTGGAGGGGGGGGGGGAAACATGCGACTCCCACTCAGAATTCCCAGGGGTGCCAGGTGCCCTAAGGCAAACCCCAGAGACAAGCACGTGCTCTGAGGTTTCTCGCCGAGCCTTTTCTGCACCAGAACACCTCGCACTTGAATTCTGGGGCGGGGGGGTCTTGCTTCGAAGACGGGCGGACACCATGCAGGCTATTGTTCTCAGGGTCTCCGGGGCGGGAGACGCTCCCCCCCCACCCCCCACCCCCGCCGCATCCGCCTCCCGGGCAGCATCTGCCGCTGGGCAAAGCCTTTCAGCTAAGCGTGAACAGGGTGTGCCGGGGGGCGCTGCGGATTATCATAGAATTCTAAACGAGTCCCCATGGGTTGTTCCAAGCTTTAGAAACAAAGCTCCTAGCCGAGCCAGCCCAGCCCCGCCGGGGACCCGCTACCGGAGCTCCCTTGCCCAGTCCAAGGACCACGCCCAGCCAGCCTCCCAGGCCGTGCGGCGACAGGTCTGGAGCGGAGACTCGCCCCTCCTCGGCTGCCCGCCCCTCCCCCGATGGAGGACCCCCCCCCTTCAGGAGGAGGACCCCTCCCCTGCACAGCGTCAGTCCCCTCCCCATGCCTGTCTACTCCCCACAAACCCGGGAGGTCTCCACCCTCCCTCGTCTCTCCTCCTCTCTTCATTCTTCAGCCCAGCCTCGCCTCGCGCCACCTGCGCCCGAGCTTCAGACCCGCCCCCCATCCACTCCCCAGTCCTTCCCAAGCCACGGCCTCCTCCCTCAGATTCGATCACCTGTCCCCACCCAGCTCCCCGGTTTTGTTTTTTGTTTTGTTTTTTTCTTTTTTTGCTCAAACCCAGGCCTCCGCCCCCGGTTGGTACCCTTCGCGGTTAAGTCTCCAGCCAGCTCCCCCCAGGCCCCGGGGCGTCGACGTCCCTCGCCCACCAAGATCGATGCTGCGTGGCAGACTTGGCGACAGGGCTCCAGCGGAGGGACCTAGGGCCGCGCCGCTAGGGGCTGGGCAGATGCTAGAGGCCTTTGTGGTTCCCGCAGGTGCCTCGAAGGCCTCCGCTCTGCCCCGGGACAGAAGACACAGACGGTCCGCGTTTGGTCCAGGTTGGGCAGATCTCAACCCGGAGGCGAAAGGAACCAAGGACGTGCATCTAGGCGGTGGGTGGGAACCAGGGACAGTGGCGATGCAGGGATATACCGGAGGGCAGGTCGGCCACTCGAGAAACGCTCCTCGGTAGTCCCACCCTTTTAGCCATTTACTCTACGACGACCAGCTACGGCAGCGCGACTACTGGGGGCTAGGCGTGAACCCCTTCAACTCGGCCGCCTCCTCACTCTAGTTATTTGTAAATCTCTCCAGCGCACATTAAACGCCTTAAGGCGCCGCAGGGCACCAAGCCGAGCTCGGTGGGCGTACAAAGAACCCGACTGGCGCCCCACCTTAGTCGGGATGGCTGCCCCAATCCTCAACATCTCTCTCCGCGGCCCGGGGAGCCTAGGCGCATCCCAATTCCCTCCCTTTTGTGCGCTTCTTGGCGAAACAGAGAGAGCGGGACGGATGCTCCGGCCCCGGGAAGGTTAAGCCCACCACCCTCCCCTCGCCATCACCCACTCCTCCAGGATGCTGCGACTGTGCGGGTCCGTCGGTCGGTCTCTGGGTCTCGCCGCGGCGCGGTAGCTGCGGATGCACGGGGCGGGAGCGGCTGCTAGCGCGCTCGCTCGGTGGCCGCCTTGCGCGCCTGGAGCTGGAGTCCCGAGTGGCGAGCGGGGGTGGGGACGAGGGTGGGGGCTGGGAGCCGCCTGGGCCAATCACGGATCCGAGGGCTCCGCCCCAGCGCTAGCCACCTCGCGCCAGCAGGTTAGGGGGAGGCGGGACCAGCGGCGCCCCGCATCCTTCTCGCGGCCGCCGCCTTTGGGACTACAAATCCCGACAGTCCCTGTTGCAGGGCCGGGGGTCCGAGAGGGGACAGAGGGCACGGCCCCAGAACCTCTACAGCCCCCTGCCCTCTAAGCGCCATTCTCCACGTTCCTTTCGGGTCCCATGGTAACTAGCGACACTTCACAAAGCCCCGGCGCCGAGGCGCGCAGCTGTACGGGTCCCCTGGGAGGGTATGGGGCGGCTCCCGAGGACACATCGCCTCCCCTCCCCCTGCAAGACCCCACCCGAGGGGCTGAAACAATGCGGCGGCGGCGGCTCTCCGAGGCTGCGGGTCCCCACTTGCGCCACCGGGTTAGCGCCCTACCGAGTCTGACGCTGGCGGGATTGCAGGCTGGAGAAGGCGAGGGTGGTCAGCACAGGAAAACTGTTCTCATAGACCACGGGGACGGCCACTCTGGGTCGCCTCGGTTCGCATCTGCGTGCTCTGAGGTCTCCGGGTGACTGCAGTTTGGTCCAGGGCAGCGACCAGGTTCAAGATGCCTACCCTATTTTTGGCTTTTGGCATCTCCTTTAAAAGATAGTGAAATTGCTGGAGTGTGCGTGCGTACTTGTGTGTGTGTGTGTGTGTGTGTGTGTGTGTGTGTGTGTGTGTGTGT
>CABHPR010139496.1:15753-30083 GCA_902168415.1 Peromyscus melanophrys
TGTGTGTGTGTGTGTGTGTGTGTGTGTGTGTGTGTGTGTGTGTGTGTTCGCGCGCGCGCGTGTGTGTTAAACTCAATTCACAATCGGCGTCTCCTATTCTTGTTTTATTTCCTGGCTGTTGTTTTAACGGTCTTGTTATGCAGCTCCCGCTAGCCTAGAACCTGCAGTGATCCTCCTGCTTCTGTCTCTCGAGTGCTGAGATTACAGATGTACGCCACTGCACCTGGCTCAGTTTCACATTTGTACACACTTGATTTAACCAAAACAATCTGTAAAAGGAGCCAGAGGAGCCCCTCTCCCTGAACTAACCTAACGCCCCAGGCTTTCCCTGAGCTCAGTCTGTCGCTGTGGTGACAGCTTAAACATGGCTTCAGAATGTGCCTCTTTTCAATTGATGTCACCCCAAAGGTGTTGCAAAACCGTGTTGAAATCCTGCCCCTCACCCCTACCCTGGATTCCTGGGGATCTCCATCCTCTGCTGAAGAAGAGAATTCCTTCCAGGGTTTCCCTTGGTTCAGCCGGTGGGGATGTGGGTGTGAATCCCTCGGCTGCTTTCCTGAGGTGTTTTTCTCGACAGGGATGTTTTCAAAGAAAATCTTTAATACAGTTCCTCATATTGTGGTGACTCTCACCATAAAATTGTTTTGTTGCTACTTCATTGTGTATAATTTTGCTACTGTTATGAATCATAATGTAAATATCTGTGTTTTCCAATGGTCTTCATTTGACCCCCCCCAGATTAAGAACCGCTAATCTAGGGGATGCCAGCTTGCTCTATTTGGTCTCCAATTCTGAGAGGAAAAAAAATTTTTTTCTCCCTTTTCACGGTCCTGTGTTTTCCTGGTAATGAACTTGCACAAGGAATCTCCAGTCAAGCTTAGGGCCATCCTCAAAACACCCCTAACCCTAGAGAACCTGGGATGTGTCTGTGAAAATTGCTCCAGCTTGGGGCCCTGCCTATGGTCTGCCCAGCTGTCCAGGGAAATTTTTGCAAAATGCTTTGCGCCTCTGGAAGATGTAATCACCCAGCTAGCTCGGAGCAGCAAGATCTTCTGATCACCTTTTGCCTAAGGTGGAGGGAGCCCCCTAGTGGCAACAAGCGTTTTCTGCAGCATTTAGTTGGGCTTGTATTTAAATGTTTGCGTTCTCCAGCCTGCCTATTTCTGACTGCTAGTCGGCCGACAACATCGATAAAAACCTTACCCACCTGAGGTTTCGGATATCCTCTGTGCTTGATTTTTAGCTATTTTGCTTTTTGTTTAATTTATTCTGTTTTATTTGATTTAGAGCATAGATCCACCTATTCCTGAATTTGAATCCTTGTTCCCGTCACATTATGGATACCTGACTTTGGAAAAGGAGCCCATTCTGAGCCTTAGCGTCTTCATATGGTACCCAGAGTCATCGTGCATTTCACGAGGGAATTCGTGTAAAGGGCATAGCCCACTGTCCGGCATACATAGTGCATACTCACAAGTGTAACTATTATTTATTCAAAGTTGTAGAACAATGTGAGGGATATAAAGACATATGACACTTCCACAAGAATAACCACAAAGGCCAACTTGGTGTGTTCCTTATATAAGGTCAGGTGAAAGGTAAGAATATGAAATCAGCCGGGCGGTCCCAGCACTCAGGAGGCAGAGGCAGGAGGATCTCTGTGAGTAGAGGTCAGCCTGGTCTACAAAGAGAGTTCCAGGATAGGCTCCAAAGCTACACAGAGAAACCCTGTCTCGGAAAAAAAAAAAGATGAAATCAGATGAGGGAGAAACAGGTTCTGAACCCATCACCATGGAATGGAGGAGCCATGTTTCATGTGGCTATTGACTTGATGGGCAGATCGAAGCCGGGGTCTGAGAATTCAGGATGAAGGAGTATAAGATGTGGGCGAGGGAACCTAGGGGTGTTTGGGAGACAGTTGAGGACCTTCCCAAAGCTTAGAAGCCAGGGCCAACCATGAATGGAGGTGGTGGGAAGAGAAGGGAATAGGCAGAGATTGGGGCCAGACAGACCCCACAAACTCCAAGGCTACTAGGTGTTACAAGTCCACATGTACTAGGCTTGAAATAACCTTACAACAAATGAGAACAAGGGACAGGTCGGGGTTGTTATAAAAGGAAGAAGAAGGACTTAAACTCTTGGCTACAAGCAGGGTCAGTTAGTCTACAACACATCATTCCAGCCTTACAGCTCCACTCATTGAGGTAACAGGAATCCTTTCTTACCGGTTCAACTTACTCTGAGATGCCCAGAAAGTCGCACTGTTCTGAGGAGCAAAAGAAGAATTCCAAAGGACATCTGCTTGATGGAAAGCCAGCCTCTTCAGCTGCTGCTCACTCCTGCTCTCACTCCAGGCAGCTGACTCTCCACAGTAAATAGTAAATGATTCCTGGATGGCTTATTGACATTCCACTGCCTCAGTCTATCCCCTTCCCTTTCAACTGTTTCTCCTTTGGTTTCTTCTGGGAAAGGGGTTCTCCGGGACAAGTGAGAAGTGGTATTAAGATCCTTCTTCAACTGAGCAGGGTGTGGTGGTACACATCATTAACCCCAGCACTTGAGAGGCAGAGGAAGGTAGATCCCTGTGCGTTTGAGGCCAGCCTAGTTCATAGTGAGCTCCAGGACAGCCAGGACTACACAGGAAGACCCTGTCTCAAATCCCCACCTCCTGAAAAAGGTTCTTCATCAGCCTGCTCTTTTCACCTTCTACTCCCTCACATCCCTCAGCAACTATGTGGAGAACACTTTGAAATCTATTTAGCCATTAAAATAACTGAGCTGAGAATCAAACCTCTGTATCTAGGTCATTGTCACAGGGCAGGAACCAGAACAGGGACAAGAAAACAGAGAGATGGGTACTGAGAGAGGAAGAAAGGACACAGAAAGCGTGAAGAAGATCTAAAGATTTGTAGAGATGGGGTGGGGTGAGATGGGGGAGTGTCAAGGGCTGAGCTCTTATATGTGTGAGGTTCTGCATTCAATCGCCACCCAGCAAGCAGACAATCAGATACACAAACAGGGGCCGTGGGAAATGAGACCCTGGCCATCCAGCCTGACACGGGACAGAGGAGAGAGGACCCAGAGGGGCTGGAGGTGAAAACATCAGTTAGTTCTAGTGTGTCATCACTGCCTGAAATGCAGAGAACACTCGAGAAATTAAAGACCATGCCTTCCAGCCTACAGTGTGATTTTATTTACTATATTTATTTTTTCAATTGCAAATTGGAAATAAAAGTTCGTCTTCTTTTTCCGATCAGAATGGTCGCAACCTGCATCCTGGAAGAACCCACGGGATGTTTGGAGCTGCTCTAGCCCCGTCTTTGAAACCCACAACTGGAAACTTGGACTTCTTTCACACACACAAAGATTCCTCAAGTCGGAGGGAACCTAGAAGTTGCTGAGTCTCACAATGCCAGCATTATACAGACAAGGATAATGAAGCTTTGTTTTCTACTCTTTTCTCCCTCCACAAAATTCACTTGTGTACTAAGCAAGAATAATAAATAATGAGGGCAAGGAAGCAACTCTTCCGATCACCTCGGAGAGCAGGGAGCGTAAGAGCTAGACCTTCAGTCATCTTTGTGTCCTGCACCCGTCACACCCCACAGCACACTGCCTCAGTAACCCCCTCCTCCCCCGAGGGGCTGAGGACATTGGAAAGAAGCCCAGTCTTTGCTCTTGAGTAGTTTATACAATTTTATTTCATTTTTTGAAAGCAGTAAAGAACCTATTACAGCTGGGCGGTGGTGGTGCACACCTTTAATCCCAGCACTTGGGGGGCAGAAGCAGGTGGATCTCTGTGAGTTTGAGGCCAGCCTGGTCTACAGAGCGAGATCTAGGACAGGCACCAAAACTACACAGAGAAACCCTGTCTCGAAAAACCAAACCAAACCAAACAAAATAAACAAACAAAAAAGAACCTATTACTATGTGATTAGTTTACCATTCTGCAATGGTTAATCTTCACTGTCAATATGAATGGGTTCAGAGACATGTTGGAAACACATCTAGAGTGTTTTCTGAAAGGTTTTAACTCAGGATGGAAGACCTGTCTCGAGTGTGGGTGGTGCCATGCCGTGGGCTAGAAAAGGGAGGGGGTTTGCAGGGTGCATCTCTCTTTCCTGACCGACGCGGATGCAGTGTTCCTGCAGCCACACAGTCACGCAGCCACGGCTGTTCTTCATGTCCCTGCATCTCTCTCGATGAGCTAACTGAGAGCCCAAGCCAACCCTTCCTCCTTTCCATCGCGTGTGTCAAGCATTTTGTTACAGCGATGAGGACAGTAACGATACTCTCAGGAAGCCAGCCCAGCAGTGTGACTATCTCCTTCCGCAACTTACTGAATTTTCAAGCTAGGAGGCAAAAGAAACCCCTTCTTTCCTTAACTTACCTTGGCCCCCTGTTTTGTAACATCACAAGTAACTATACACTCACTCACGTACTCACCCATAGTCACTTAAACATTTGACGTGACTTTGCAGTTCTTTATCTTTACACTGTACAGTTACATCTCTGGTCGTTTTTTGTTTTGTTTTGTTTGTTGTTTGTTTTAGACCGAGTCTCTCTCTCTAGCCCTGGCTGTCCTGGAATTCACTCTGTAGACCAGGCTGGCCTCGATTCACATAGATTCACCTGCCTCTGCCTGCCGAATGCTGGGATTAAAGGTGCCACCACACCTGGTTTTTCTGGGCCAGTTTTGAATCAATGTACGCCAAGGGTATAATGTCTGTGTCTCTATTATTTTTCTTGCATGAGTATGCCCATTCGCTCCAGCGCCATCTGTTGAAAAGGCTGTCCGTTTTCTATTGAATTACCTTTGCTTCTTACTAGAGTTTAGTTTCTTAAATTTGTATGGCCTCGTATTTTCAGGTGTCCTGGGAGAAGAGTACCTCTCCCCTGACTCAGAAGCTGCCCTCCAGGCAGGGGCTGAGGGTGGTGCCAAGTGTGAATCTACTGTCAAGGATGTCATTGACTTTGCTTCGTCCAGAAATACTAAAAATCATATTAATTGACCCCATTCTATTTTTTTTTCTTAATGGAAAACATTCTTCTCTCACACAATATATCCTAACCACAGTTTCCCCTCCCTCCACTCTTTCCAGTCCCCCTCTGCCAGCCCCCCCCCCCCCCCACATTTCCTCTTCAGCAAAGAGCAAGCCTCCAAGAGACGGCAGCCAAACAGGACAAAACAAGATACAATAAGACAAGGCAAAAGTCCTCATATGGAGGCTGAGCAAGGCAACCCAGTAGGAGTAATAGAGTTCTAACAGCAGGCGAAAGAGCCAGAGATAAATCGGCGCCCCCTGTCGGGAGTCCCACAAAAAGACCAAGCTCACAGCCATAACATGCAGAGGACCTGGCGCAGACCCATGCAGGCCCTATGCTTCAGTCTCTGTGAACCCCTATGAGGCCTGCTTAGTTGATGCAATGGGCCAGCATGTTCTCCTGGTGGCCTCCACTCCCTCTGACTCCAATCCTTCCTCTGCCTCTTCCACAGGGTTCCCTGAGCGCTGAGGGGAGGGACACGATGGAGACCTCCAGTTTAGACTCTCTCCACATAACGTCCAGCTGTGGGTCTCTGCACCCGCTCCCATCTGCTGCCAGAGGAAGCCTCTCCAATGACCACTGGAGAAGCCCAGGTTGCCATTCTTCATAGGAAAACATAAGACTCCCTTCTCAACACCCCTTCTCTCTTTCGATAGAGAGGGTTCTTGTGTACAAGTGACATGCGCAGCCAACACCGAGGACATCTTTATGTGTACCAAGCTCTGTCCCACATAGTCCCATATCGACTTAATGTGGTCAAAGAGTCCACAAGGCTGGAAGAAATATTCGTAGCAGCTGGCTAGTGTGAGAGAGGCAGGGACGGACACTAGGACCCGCTGCTAAGCTGTTTGTTTTGAGACATGATCGATATTACTATGTAGCCCAGGCTGGTCTTGAATTCACAATCCTCCTGCCTCAGCCCCCTGAGTGTTGGGATTATAGGTGTGCCCAGGTCCTGCGCCCAGCAAGTATTCATGGTAGTTTGTGATGTGCTCAGTGTACTAAAGGGCACAGTAGCCCTGATCTCTGTCCCGAGGGCCAATTCTCTGTGAGAAAGGAATTGCTGTGGGTCCAGGATTCTGTGGGGGGACCTTGGGTGTGTGTCCCTTATCCCCTGAGCTCACACGACAGGATACTGGGGGTAATATAAATCCCAGAGTGGATATCACTTGAAGAGGTCCAGGTGAGGTTAGAGGTCGGACTCCAGACCAGAATGGCCTATCCATGGGGATGGTCGTCAAGAATGGGACATTGGTCTTCAAAGGGTATTTGACCTGCCTGTGGTCAGAGGCAGGAAGAAGGAAGAAAAGCAACATTTATCCATGTTGCTGTAGACCCCGAGTCTTCCTGAGAACATTCTGTTTTCATGCCAGGAACCTCATTTCATCATTTTTGGAGGCTTTTTTCTCTAAGGTCCTAGGTTTAAGAATAACTCCCAAAGAAGGTTCCAGAAACATAAATGGCCTGGGAGCATGTGGCCTGATATTGCACTAAAATTTGCTCACGGTAAATAAAACCCAGCCTGGCAGCTTTAAAATGTGCTCTTTTCAAAATTGCATTTTATTGATTTCTTTTTGTTGTAGAAGCAGGTTTATTTGCTGTGGGAAAATTATAGAGGATAAATTAAAAAAAAAAAAAAGGAAAAAAATCCACACCTACATTTTCCTTCTTCAGAGAGAATCACAGCAAAGATTTTGACATCACACCTCTTCCATGAACTTTCGTTTTTTACAGACAGGGTCCCATGTAGCCCAGGCTGGCCTCAGATGCCCTAGAAAGGCTGAACTTGAACCCCTGGTCCTCCTGTGTCCATCTTCCAAGGGCTGAAATTACAGGTGTAAGTCACCTTGTCTAACTAATTTCTCCACTCTCTTAGCATATTTTTTTCTCATTAAAAATGAGATTATATTTTAGATGACATTTGTTTAGCCTCAAAAAAATAAAACTTTTCTGTCTTAACTCATTGTAATTTTTTTTCAGAAAAAAATCTGAATGGCTTTTAAATATGCAAAATGATGACTGAGTATCCTTTTGTTGGGATGAGACATTGTCTCACGGTACTTATCAGGCTGCTAAACCACAATGGCCACTTGAAATATGACGAGTCTGGTACACACTGAATTACAAAGACAGTTCAAAAGTGCCCCCATAACACATAGTACATCGTTAGAGATTTCGTGTTGGAATGATGGGGTTCAGTACACTATGCTCTTAAAATTAAGGTATGAAACTTCAGACTGGAAGCAGAGGTAGGTGTAATCCTCCAAAGCCCGCCCTCAGTGGCCTACATCTCCCAGCTGGGGCCCATGTCCCACAGGTTTTAGAACTCCATCAGACAGGGCTTCTGGCTGGAGATCAAGCATTCAAACATGTGAGCCTGTGAGAACATGTCTAATTCAGACCGTGACACTCCCAAGCGGGAGTGGGAACCTGAGTGGTCTCTCCTTCATCAGCCTCTTTACAGGTTTTGTCTTTTGCTTCTCACGCCTGCCAGGCCAATGTTATTCCCCTGGTGGCAACAATTTTGACAGCAAATGTACATTTATAGCTTGAATGTTTGAGGATCCCCATAGATGGATGATAGACATTGTTTTCTTCTGTTGAAAGGTGTCAGAATTTCTTTTTGTTTATGTGGCTATCTGGGGTACAAATCAATTGAGACAACCATGCTCACTGGGAAGAAAAACAGGTTCCTGACCTCAGAACTGGCAAATTTTGTGTTTACTCATTGTTAAGTACAAACTTACTTTTTTGTGTGATTCTAGGGATGGAACCCAGAGACTAAAGCATTGGGCTAGAGTTAGAACTCAGTGGTAGAGAACCTACCTAGCATGTGCAAGGTCCTGGGTTCAATCTCCTGTCCCACATACAATCCACCAACCAACCAACCAACCAACCAATCAATAAGGTAGTACCAGAGACTGGTGCATTTGAAATTAGTGTTCTATGGCTGAGCTACATGTCAGCCCCTACATGTACTCTTGGTCTGCCATAAAAGCTGTTCCAACTACCATATGCATCTGTGAATTTATGTGTCAGTAATGTCTATAAGCTTTTACACCAACAGCAACTGAGTTCTGTAGATGTTATCTTGAATATTTTTACCATGATATTTGGGTAGTGTAAAACCTTCAGCAAAAGTCTAAGAGTTAATTAATAGCCATGGATTACTTAATACTTAATACCAAATGATAAAGAATACTGACACAAATTATCAAGGTAATTTTACAGTTAGACATTGTGCTCATTTTTTTTTATGTTTTGTATATTATAGAGAAGGTCTAGCTTTGAGGCCTATGAGATGATGACTAGTCTACATTGTCAACTGGATTTGGAGTCACCTGGGAGACACACCCATGGCTATGTCTGTGAGGGAGCTCTCGGAGAAATTTAACTTGGGAAAGACTCACCCTCAATCTGAGGAGTGGTGCCATCTAAAAGGGAAAAGGGGGGAAGCCAGATGAGCACCAGGGTTGCCCTCTCTCTGCTTCCTGATGGTGAGCGTAATGACATCCAGCAGCATCCTGTTGCTATCTCTTCCCCATCAGAGTGGACTGGAACCCCTCAGACCACTGCCAAAATAAACCCTTCCTCAGGGCGCTTCCCTCAGGTATTTTGTTATGAGGGGAAAAGTAGCAGTCAAGGGATTCTAACAGTCTGTCTGTCTGTCTGCCTGTCTGTCTACATCAAGGTCTCACTTGAGCCCAGGCTGGTCTAGAGCTTGCTGTGTGACCAAGGATGACTGAGAACTTCTGGCCTTCCTGCTCCAGTCTCCTGAGTGCTGGGATTCCTGGCATGCTCCACCACACTCGGCTGAAGATAATGTATTTCTGTCACTTTCAAAAGGTATAAAAGGGGTGTGTGCAGCCATGCAAAGTCGTGTTATGTGTCCTTCAGAAAATATGTATGTGACAGGCATGTCTTAGTTATCCGGCCACTGATTTTCTTTGTGAAATAGAAATTACTCTGATTGTCGGCTATCATTGATGTGTGAGAACATTCTAGAGACAATAGTTTTTAAAAAAGTAAGACTATGTGTGCATACTTAAAGAGAGAGAGAGAGAGAGAGAGAGAGAGAGAGAGAGAGAGAGAGAGAGAGAGTTGTAGTTTTTCCTAATATGGCAATTCCCAGGCATTCTGATTGTTGGACCTTGGCATACATTAAAAATTATTGAGGGTACCAAAGAGCTTTTGGTAGTGGGCTACAGTAATCAACACATAGAAAATTAATTCAGAATAAAAAAAAAAACGTTTGTTTGTTGGAAATGATGAAGTCACTGCATACTAACATATTTTACGAAAAATACTATGTTTTCCACAAAAATAAGAAGTGGTATCATTTTGTACTCTCAAATCTTAATGGGTAGCTGAATAGAAGATTGCTGGATTCGCATATCTGCTTTGGCATGCAATCTCATTTCTCACATGTCTTATAGTCTCATTCAGTGCTCAAAAGAAAATAAGAGGGGAGAATCAATGTTTTATTATGATTATGAAAATAGTTTTGACCTCATGAACTCCCCCAAGAGGATCTTGAGAGCTCCTTTGAGGACCTTTGGATGACACACATCAAGTGTCAGTTTGTTCCAGAACATAAATGACCATAATGAAGGGCAAAATTAAGGAGTGGTTTTTATTTGCTTTAATCACGGACAGCTGTGCCTGAGAAGACGCTGTATGAATATTTCCTTGGGAAAGAAGGCAGGCACTTGCCAGAAGCAGAGAGGAAAAGGAGGCAACCCCTCCTTTGGGGTTCTGAAGCCCAGCTCTCTGGAGGGAACTGGGCCATGGTCAGTGGGTTCAGAAGATCACGAATGTGAGCAAGTCTTCATGTTTGGACATGAAAAAGGTTTCCAGGTGTGGTGGGGATGGGCTGCTCTTGTGGGTACCAGGGAGGGTCCCATGACCTGCCCTGGCCCCTCCCCTGCTTGTGCTGAGTACAACAGACTACCCAGCCAACTTATAGCAGAGGTACTCCACCCCCAGAGAATCATAATTCCCTGCAATTAAGTTGTGGCCACTACTCTTACTCCAACTGAATAGCTCCTGGAATAAAAATTGAGTTCTGAGGCTTGGGAGGTGGCTCGCTTGGTCAAGCATCTACTGTGCAAGCATGGGGACCTGGGCTTGGCTCTTCAGCACCTGTGTAAAAAGTCTGGGAGAGTAGTGTGAGTCCACAACCTGGTGAAGCTCGACTCTCTGTAAGGGATCTTGAGTGAGAGCCTGGGAAGCCATGTTGGTTGTGGGAAGGCCTTCTAGCTGCAGCTCAGAATTGGAAGGCAACAGGGAAGAAAACTGAACTGGTCAAGCCCCTAACAGCACCCCAACAAGACGATATCCAGCCCAAGGAGGGCCTTCATGGGCTCAGCCTACGCCTAGAGGGAGAGCCACCCAGCCTGCCCTAGGCCCTTTGCTCCTAAGACAAAGGCTTTGCTTATTTGCTGCAGAGCTTGGGATGGAGTTAGTTTTCAAGTACATGACTCCCTGCCTCCCCTTGGCATGCTGTTGCATCATAGGCTGTCTCTCCCCTTGCAGGTGATCCCTGACTGGGGCATCACTGCCTTTCCTGCTCCAGAGAGATGTTCAAGGCCGAGGAACTCATGTATGGGTCAGGGTAGGTGGGACTGGGTATATCTTGGCCTGTGTTATCAATTTGGCCGCCACCTGATGCCAGTACTATGCTGGGTGTTTTATCAACATTGAAGTTCAGCAGTGCGTTTCGGCTCTTCCTGCTGAGACTGGCAGGCTAGAGTCTTGGTCAGTCACAGAGAAGGCCACTAGTGTCACAAAGTTCAGCAGGGGAAAGGGAAGGCCGCCCAGGGAAGGTGGCTTTTCTTGTGATATTATTACCTGCAGGGGACTTGGGTGGGACTCGGGCTGACTGTGGTACTCAGGTTGGGAGGATGGGCTTGTATCTAGAGGGCAGAATTGAGAAGTGGGCCTGTTAGTTTCTAGGGATCTGGATCAAGTTTGTTTCTACTAATTCAAGAATCAAAGGGCAGGAGAAAGCTCAGCACTTCGGGCAGCAGGGAAAGTCTCAGACACGGCAGATGGATGGAACAAGAGGGAAAAAGTTATTAAAGGTGGAGAAGCCAGGGGCTGGAGAGATGGCTCAGTGGTTAAGAGCACAGGCTGTTCTTCCAGAGGACCTGAGTTCAATTTCCAGCAACCACATGGCAGCTCACAACTGTCTATAACTCCAGTTCCAGGGAATCTGACACCTTCACACAGACATATATGCAGGCAAAACATCAATGCACATAAAATAAGAGTAAATAAATTATTAAAAAAATTAAAAAATATTTTTTTAAAAAGGTGGAGAAGCATACAGACACACCGACCAAGGCACACAGAAAGACCTCTATGCAGAGCCATAGTCCCGTCTCTCCTAGAGGACTAGGGGACTTAAAGGTCTTTGGTGGCTGGGAATAAATCCTATCTCAATTTAAGGTCAGTCAGTTTATACCAGTGGTTCTCAACCTGTGGGTCGTGACCCCTTGGTTGGTTGCCTAAGACAATTGGAAAACACAGATTTTACATTATGATTTATAACAGTAGTAAAATTACAGTTATGAAGTAGCAACAAAAATAATTTTCTGATTGGGGGATCACCATAACATGAGGAATTGCATTAAAGGGTTGCAGCATTAGGAAGGTTGAGAACCATTGGTTCAGACAAAGAAAGGGTAAATGATAAGCCTACATCTTGGAATAAACAGTCCAGATTCTACCCTGAGCTTATTTAGCAAGCTTGGATTGATTAGCCAGAAAGCAGCCAATGACCCTGTTGGTAGAAGACAAAGCCTCCCACATAACCAAGTCTTTGTCTCAGGGAGAAAGAAAAAGCTGGAAGCTTGCCATCATTTATCTATCTGTGGCCCCTTTCTCTTTGTCTGTCTGTTAGGGATCTGTCTAACCCCTAGTCTTTCGTGCCCTTTGGTCCTCCTTAAAAGGAATCAATGCCACCAGTGTGTGCAAAAGTCTTGGAGACCCAGAGCTGGGGCCCCCAAGCAGGCAGGGAGCGACTCAGTCCTGTGGAATAAGAAACGAGAGATGGCCTGGAGAGCCAGGCAGAATTAGGCTTCCATGACCTGCCTGTACGTGAGGACCCGCTTGTAGAGGAGCCCAGGGCAGCTGAGGATCCCAGCACTCTTGGCGGAAGGCAAGGAGGAAACTTCCCGGGGAAGCTCCAGGATGGAGACTGGCCTGAGGAGAAGGCAGAGAATGGGGTTTGGAAACTAGAAACACCACACCAAAACGACATGGGAAGTTGAGCAGCCCACGGGACTGTGAAATGATGCAATTGAGAATTTGAAATCCAAATCTGGGAGGGTCTAAGAACCAGAGGGGTGGTCTTGGGGTCCATCTCCTGAGGCCGTTTGCATACTGTAGCTGTTTCCTTCAGGTTGGACATGACCACCACCATCTTGAAACAGTGTCATGACCCAGAAGCCCTAAGAGATCAGGGCTATTTGCATTTCCGTGTGGAGAGCCTGCAGGGATGCTCAGCAGGCCTTGATCCTCTCAAGTCTATTCCCTTCCTGAGATCCCAATAGCCATAA
Organism: Peromyscus melanophrys; assembly: GCA_902168415.1. Lineage (NCBI taxonomy): Eukaryota > Metazoa > Chordata > Mammalia > Rodentia > Cricetidae > Peromyscus > Peromyscus melanophrys. Next base: position 28,362 of record CABHPR010139496.1, read on the forward strand.
CACAAAAGGGGAACAATTGGCTTTACAGCGGTGTGGCTGCACAGGCTCCTCCTGTAACTCCGATACCCAGCTTGGTTTCCCAAGCTGGACTTGGAAGGAATCCTTTCTTTGGTCTACCATTGCCCTCTCTACCTGGGATGAGCAGACATTTCTTCACATTTCTCCAGGGAAGTGACACAACACCTCAGGAGAAGATAGGAGTGAGGTATGAGGTATATAGGGACAAGAAGGAAACTTGGGGAACGCCTGGTGTCCTGGTTGAGAGAACTGCTGGGAAGCTGGGCTAGCGGAGGCCATCTCACAGTCACAGGGGAGAAGCACAGGGCTTGTAGCATGTGTGTGGGGGGGTGATTTTCATTTAGATCAGGGAGTCGTTAGGGGGTAAAGGCAGGAAGGGTGAAGGTAAATGCAGGGGAAGCATTTTGGGACGGGAGGGGACTGACAGGGCCGTGCGTATGGATGAGGAGAAGAGTCTTTGCAGGGGTAGGTAGAGGGGTGCACATGTGCGTGTGTGTGTGTGTGCGCGCGCGCGTGCACGCGTGTGCTTGTAGGAGAGTCCTGTAGGAGCAAATGAGGGGAAGGTGTTGGGAACATAGAAATACTAGGTGTCTAAGGGTTTCTATTGCTGAGACCAAACACCGTGACCAATAAGCAAGTTGGTAGGAAAGGGTTTATTAGGCTTACACTTCAGCATTGCTGTTTATCACTGAGGGAAGGCAGGACAGGAACTCAAACAGGGCAGGATCCCAGACACAGGAGCTGATACAGAGGCCACAGAGGAGTCCTGCTCACTGGCTTGCTTCCCCTGGCTTGTTCAGCCCACCTTCTTATAGAACCCAGGACAGCAGCCCAGGGATGGCACCACCCACCATGGGCTGGGCCCTGTCCCATTGATCACTAAATGAGAAAATGCCTGACAGCTGGATCTCCAGGAGGCATCTCCTCAGCTGAGGCTCCTTCCTCTGATGACTCCAGCTTGTGTCAAGTTGACACACAAAATCACCCAGGACACTGGATATCTTGAGGAGGAAATAGTCACATGGATGGTGCTTAGAGATCATCTCCTAGTCTTCTTCTGGCTTTCAGGGACTGGCTCTGTCTGTGACCTTTGTGGCATGATGCTGAGCCATCATGATAACAGCAACAAGCTGGGATGGATGTTGGTTCCCTGGAACAGGCCCATGAGCTCTCTGCTTTACCCTTCTGGAAAATGGGGCCAGTCTTCCCTGCCCATTTCCCCAGGGTGTCACTGGGGACATGTGCGAAAACCTTTCTGGAAACCAGAGAGAATTGTCACCTGTTGGCGATTATTCTGATACCGAAGGTTGTAGGTGAATTGGAATTTTCCTCAGTGGCTTCTTCTCAGAAGTTGAGAAAAAAACTTATTTTGAAGTGCTTTGATCTGCTTGGCAGGAAGGCACCAAGTAAATTCAAGACGTCACAGCGCGTTAGTCTCCCTGCTTTGCCACTGAGGGTGACCAATCCTGCTCAATGGCTAGTGACAACCATTTGGAAGTGCTTAAAACCCCTGAGCTCCTGCCTGGCCTCCTATTGTCCCATGCTTTCCCCTCCTGTGTGGTCCCGAAACCAGATTCCCTATGACGGGGATTTGAAGCAGAAACCCTATTTATGTTACCATGCTACTTGCTCTATCCCAGGCTGTCCTCTCCTGGTATGTATGTATGTATGTATGTATGTATGTATGTATGTATGTATGTATGT
>CABHPR010139497.1:0-29944 GCA_902168415.1 Peromyscus melanophrys
AAGTGGTCTGTTGTGCTAATGCATTCAAAGCTAGTTCCCACTTTCTCTTCTATCAGGTTCAGTGTAACTGGATTTATGTTGAGGTTTTTGATGTACTTGGAGTTGAGTTTTGCGCATGGTGATAGATATGAATCTATTCACATTCTTCTACATGTTGACATCCAGTTCTGCCAGCATCATTGTTGAAGAAGCTTTCTTGTTTGAAATCCATTGTACAATTTTGGCTTCTTTGACAGAAATCAGGTGTTCATAGGTGTGTGGATTAATGTCAGGGTCTTCAATTCAATTCCATTGATGCACATGTCTGTTTTTATGCCAAAACCAAACTGTTTTTTATTACTATAGCTACATAGTAGAGCATGAAGTCAGGGATGGTTATACCTCCAGCAATTCCTTAATTGTACAAGATTGTTTTACCTATGCTGGGTTTTTTTTCCATATGAAGTTGAGTATAGTTCTTTTGAGGTTTGTGAAGAATTGTGTTGGGATTTTGATAGGGATTGCACTGAATCTGCAGATTGCTTTTGGTAAGATTGCCATTTTTTTACTGTATTTATCCTACCTATTCAAGAGCATGGGAGATCTTTCTATTTTCTGATATCTTCTTCAATTTCTTTTTTTCAGAGACTTAAATTTCTTGTCATATAGGTCTTTCATTTATTTGGTTCGAGGTACCAATACCCAAAGGATGCTCAATCATACTACAAGGACAATTGCTCAACTATGTTCATAGCAGCATTATTCATAATAGCCAGAACCTGGAAACAGCCTAGATGCTTCTCAACAGAAAAATGGATAAAGAAAATGTGGTACCTTTACACAATGGAGAATTACTCAGCTGTAAAAAACAATGACAACATGAAATTACCAAGCAAATGGATAGAACTAGAAAAAATCATTCTGAGTGAGGTTACCCAGATTCATAAATACAAATATGGTATGTACTCACTCATAAATGGATATTAGTTGAAAAGCAAATAATAACCAGACTATATTCCACAGCCACAGAGAAGCTAGGTAACAAGGATGGCCTTAAGAGAGACACATGGATTGAACTAGGAAGGGGAAAATAGATGAGATATCCTGGGTAAACTGGGGGTATGATAGAGGGGAGGGGATGGAGGATGAGAATGTCATGAGGGAATGGGATGGGTGAGTTGGGGAAGGGAGGGAGAAGGAGAGCAATGAAAGAGAAATCTTGATAGAGGGTGTCATTATGGAGTTAGGGAGAAACCTGGTGTTAGGGAAGTTCCCAGGAATCTACAAGGATGACCCCAGCTAAGACTCTTAGCAATTTTGGAGAGAGTGTCTCAACTGGCCTTCTCCTGTAATCAGATTGGGTATTACTTTAATTATTATCATAGAACCTCTATCCAGTAACTGATGGAAGCAGATGCAGGGAACCACAGCCAAGCACTGGACTGAGCTCTGGGAGTCCAGTGGAAGAGAGGAGGAGGGATTACATCAGCAAGGTGGGTCAAGATCATGATGGGGAAACACAGAGACAGCTGACTGAACACCTGGAACCTCATGGATTTTGGACCAACAGCTGGGGAGACTGCATGGGACCAAACTGGACTCACCGCATGTGGGCAACAGTTGTGTGCCTTGGTATGTTTGTGAGACCCCTGACAGTGGGACCAGGATCTATCCCTGGTGCATGAGGTGGCTTTTAGGACCCATTCTCTGGGGTGGAAATCCTTGCTCCACCTTGATATAGGGGGGAGGGGCTTGCTCCTACCTCAATTTGATGTTCCAGGCTTTGCTGACTCCCTAGGGGAGGCCTTACTTCTCTGGGGAGTGAATGGGGGTGGAGTAGAGGGAGGTGGGGTGAGCAGGAGGAGGGGAGGGAGGGGGAATTGTGGTTGGCATGTAAAATGAATATTTTTTTAAATAAAAAGTAAAAACAAATAAAAATATTATCCAACAAAATTGGATATTATCCAACAAAAAGAGAAAAATGAAATTCACAGGTAATTGATGGATCTAGAAATAATTAACCCAAAGGAGATAAATACCAAACCCCAAAGATAAATATCACATGTTTTCTCTTACATGTGGATATAAGCTTTTAAGCTTTAGGGGTGTGTGTGTGTGTGTGTGTGTGTGTGTGTGTGTGTGTGTGTGTGTGTTTCAATTAGCATAATCAGATTTTAGGTAGCCAATAAGCAGCCAGTGGGGAAAAGGAATGTTTTAGAGAAATGAAAATAGAATATATTCTTATTTAGAGATAAAACAGAAACAAGAATAGAAGGATTAATGGGGGAGGAGACAGGTGGGCAGAGTAAAAGAGGGGATATGGGCAGAGACAACTAACACTAAAGGCTTTTTGAAAAGTCATAATGAAATCTACTACTATAGAAGCTTCCTAAAATACATACATATGCACAAGGATTTTAATTAGAGTCTCTACACAATGGAGGAGACAGTGACCTAACTAGATACCTTATATCATAAAGTAAAATCTCCAGTGCCAAGAATGTGTTTTATGCTGCGGAGTCATTAGCCAGAGGTTCCATAAACCCCCTGCAAACATCACAGGCTATTTCTTCAATGCTATTGGTTATCCTCCACAACAACAGTAAGACACCACTTATTTATGTCATCAAACATGGAGAAATTGAGCTGATGCCCAACTAGAAGCTTCATCACTACTGACAAGTATTCACTGTTTTGGGAGGTACTTTATACTGTTTACCGGAGGAGAAAATTAATTATCAATACTATTCATCTCCAAATCTGTGACCTAAAGCAATGACTTTGACCTGCCTGCAAAATACATGAGTACAAGAGTGGCACAAATGATATGGGGTTATCAACCACTTTTCAATTAAATATAATGCCTACTCCATGAATTGTGTCCAAGAACATGAGACTAGATAGGTCATGAGCCCTAGAGGATAACATACTACTGTTATATTGATAAAGTAACAAAGAAATAATATGAATCCTGGCGATGTATTTCTATACCTATAGATCAGTGCCTTGTTTAACTCTCATCAGATAAGCATCTTCTTTCAGCAAATGGTCATAAGAACAGAGACTGACTAGACAATGTGTTGAGAGTGAGAAACTTTGGAGCACTCTATCCTACATGGGATGTCTTTATCAACTTTCTCCCCTCAAGTTTCTAGCATCTAAATAGGAATTAGAAAGAGCATAAGAGATAGAGGTAATACATGACTCCAATGAAAGTCAGTCTTTCAGACATAAGGGGGCTGATATACCTGTGAATTAACCAAGACTATGACAGCATGATTAAGACCCACTTAAGTCAAACTAGACAAAATCTCATCATTGAGAATGGAAATAGATACAAATACAATCCTAACCAGGATGTTACTTATGAATGATATCTTCCAGAAAAGGGAAAATTAGTTTTCTCCAATGTAGTGACACTGAGTTTATCTATCATATTCCAAGGCAGGCCCGATGCCCAAGAATACTTGGACAACACAAAGTGGGTTTCATGTTTTTTGTTTTGTTTTGTTTATTTTTTGTCGTATTGTGTTTTTTGTTCATATTTTTTGCTTAGAAATTTTTTCCTTATTGAGAGAGATGGAGGGAAAAAAATCATGAAGTTGTGTGTATAGGGAAGTGCGAAGGATCTGAGAGGAGGTGTGTGTGAGAAAGAATATGATTAAAATATAGAGTATGAAAAAGAGTTTATAAACTGTTGAAGATGAAAACATCTCAGGAGTGATTGGGGGCTGTACATATAGAGTATTTTGTATAGTTATTGCTCTAAAGCGTGAGAACTTAAGTTTGAATCCCTAGCATCTATGGAAGGTACAGTGTCTGAAACCTGTAATCCCAGTGCTAAGGAGGCAGAAGGAACTCTAGAAATTGCTGGCTAGCCATTCTAGCCAAACTGGAGAATTCTAGGTTCAGTGAGAAATCTTGTCTCAAAAACTAAGGTAGAAAGCTATTTAGGAAGATACTCAGTATTGACCTCTGGATTCTATAGATGTGCACATGCATGTGCATGTGTGCATTTGTACGTGCATGTTCCGTGTTCATACCCACATTCACAGTTACCTGCATGCAAATATAGTAATATCCATGAATATGTATGTGCACATAGAACGCATGCGCGCGCGCGCGCGCGTGCGCGCACACACACACACACACACACACACACACACCAAGGATCAGCAGATTGAAGGTAATAACTGATAAGAGAAATAAAACCTGTAAACTACTTGAACTCCCATCAGAATCCTGCTAGCTGGTTGCTGTGAAGCAAGACACAGAGAATTTTGTCCTTATTTAAATTCCTTCCTGGTATATTGCTGGTGCTGATCACTTGTCAAGTAATTTCATTTAGTTTTGTGAGCTTTCATATTGTTTTCAGATGCTATTTATGACAGAGATTGTGCATTTAGTTTTATTGTACTTATCTCCATTTTTTAAAATAGACAGGCATTTATAGGCTGATTCCCTGTCCAGTATATTTTCAAATTGTTTTTCATTATATAACAGAATCTAGTAATGTATTAGAGACAATTTAGCTTGGAAAGTCAAGTATTTCTCTGTATTTAAACACTGGATGTACTATTTTCTCTCTATAACTGACGTTCTTCCTTTGTGCTAACTATTCATGGCAATGAGTTCCAGAGATTGTGTTTTCCCCAGATGTCCAAACAAAGACAAGCAGCAACAAACTTCAAATCATTTATTCCATCTCAATAATTTACCAATAAAACAAACATTCTCTTTTATAAATAGAGCCAGATGGTCATTATGTCTAAACAAAAACACAAAAGCTGACTCTTTTTTGAATTTCATCATTGACTTGAGCGTTCTTGAGAAAAATTTCATAAATTCCCTGGGCCTCTTTTTCATATTTAACATGATATAAAATAACATTTTAAGGATGGATGTTTTTCCATTTACTTTCTTGTACCTGAGAACAAAGAAGAGATAAATAAATACTTGATTTTCAACATGAAAAACAAATCTTAAACATAAATTTAGTGCTACTAACAAAAGAAGACAGAATTCAATTTCAAGCTGAATGTTTTAAGTATTTAATCTTTTAAATAACAATCATTAATTTGTTCCAATAAATTAAATCATCCATAGGTAACTGTGACATGGAAAAAAGGATCATTATTTGAATAGGAATCTGAAAACAATTACTAATTTTTTCCTTTGAAGTTAGGCCAATTGAAAATGTACACATTATAATATCATCAAGAAAATAGTCGCTATAAAAAAGAAATAAGTGATAGAATTGCCCAACATTTTATTCTAAGCATTTTAAGGAAGCTAACACAATTCAGAATTTTATGCCTGTGTTCCTGGGGCAGAGAAGGTAAATGGAACTGGAGCTCATTTGTTAGCTGCCTTAGCCAAGTTGGAGAGCTCTTGCTTCAGTTAGAAACCTTGTCCCCCCACATAAGGTAGAACACAATTAAACAAAATGTACACTAAGTTATTTGAAATAAGTCAAGTAAAGTAAAATAATCAAAACTGTAGATAGATGGAAGTTAGATGCACACTATATGGGTATTTTTGCTTATGTGTGTGTCTCTGCATGCATACACACTGTAGCACAATTATGGAGGTCAGAGGACAACATCTAGATGTAGATTCCCTAATTTCAATCTTATAGGACCTGGAGATTAAACTGAGGTTGTCAGCCTTGGAGGCAAGCAGCTTTGTCTGCTGATCCATCTCAGTGGCCCATGCTAGAAATATTAATTAGTATATATTCTGTGACCTAAATCTCAATTTATCTGATATTTAAATATTAAATATTTAACTTAATTTTTCATTTAATTAAAATGCTGAATTTCTGTCTTGAACAACTATTAACGTTTGGATGAAAATAGAACAGGGGCAAAGTTCATGCCCTCTGTTAGGTCCAACATTATTATTATTATTGTTATTGTTATTTTAGCATTGATTACTATTTTTTAAAGATATACGCAAATTCTACAATTAAAAAAAATAAATCTTTATGTTAGGTAGGTAGTAAGGGACCAGAGGTGAGGAAAGCATCTGCCAAGGAGGGGGAAATAGAATGTAGTGTTATAAAGAGATAGAGGAGAAGTGACAATATGGAGAGTATTTGGGGAGGGAATGGGAGCACATGGTAAAAGAAGGAATATAGGTGGAGACAATCAACATTAAAGACATGTTGAAAAGCCACATAGAAAACGGATACTGTGAAAGCCTCCTAAATTCACTACATATATGGAAGAAATTTGTATGTAGTCATAATATAATGGTGGAGACAATGCTCAAACTAGACACTTTATGGTTCCAGTGCCAGTAATGAGTTGAGTCATTGGCCAAAGGGTCCCATATGTTCCCGCATGCGTCATAGACCATTGCCTCAAAGCTATTGCTTAGCCTTTACGACCTGAGGGTAAGACCTTATTGTTGAACATGCCACTTACTATGACACCACTAAAGTGACTAAGATCCTGAAATTGGACAGGTCATGAGGCTAGGGAACAATCTATTACCCTGATGAAGTGCCATAGCAATAATGTGATTCCTGGTGACACATTGCTATACCTGTAGATCAGTGTGTGGCTAAACTCTCCTCAGAGAAGTTTCTTCTTGCAATAGATTATAATCAACACAGAGAACCACAACTGGGCAATGTGTAGAGAGTGAGAGACTTTATAGCACTCATCTCTAAACTCTTCCCCTCAAGTAAAAAATGATTATTTTTCACTTCAGTGGAAAGATTTTAAGAATCAGAACTGGTGCATAACTCCAAGGAAAATCACAACTGGGTTTTTTTGTATTGTAAACTCACAGAGACTATAACAATGTATGTAAGACCTGCATAAGTTTAAATCAGACAAAAATCCCTAAAGTGAGAATGGGAAGTTATACAAATTCCTACCTCTAACCAAGAAGCTCTTTGCAATGGATGCCTGTTTGGTAAGACAATGTCAGTTTTCTCTAATGGAGTCACTAGATGTATCAAACACACTCCAAGGTAGGCCCCATGCCCAAGAGTAGTTGACCAACACAAAAGAGATTCCATTTCGTGTGTGTGTGTGTGTGTGTGTGTGTGTGTGTGTGTGTGTGTGTGTGTGCACGCGCGTGCGCGCATGCATGGGGGAGACATTAGTTTTGATTTGGTGTTTTGTCTTACTGGTATTTTATTTGTATAGTTTGATGTTAAGTAAGTTTTTCTTTTTCTTTTGTGTGAGAGATGAGATATAAATAAATAGATAGGTAGGTAGGTAGATGGAGAGATGATAGGTACACAGACAGACAGATAGATAACATGAAGTTGTTGTGGGGTGGGGGCTAGGGAAATGGGGAACACCTTTGAAGAATTGAGTGGTGAGAAATATGATCAAAATATATTCTATAAAAATAAAAATTCACCTGCCACAAACTGATTTGACAGAATTTTTTGTCCTTGTACATGCTCACAGACTGGAGTACTCATAGGGCAGACAGTTGTGCTGTTTCCTTGAAAAATCTGCTTCAGATCCCACCTCTGGCATCCTTGTCCACACAGAAATTTTGCAGATAAAACCAGTGACAGAAAAGGAAGAAGAAACTGTTAAATATATCTCCCCTTAGAATGGAGAATGCCACAGGAAATACAAAGTCCCACTACATGGAGAAGACGAAGACTAAACAAGTTGTTACATTGGAAATGATCTCTAGTACACAAAGTAGGTCATGTAGATTGTGCAGTCAATGTGAAAATGTGTGATATTTATGTTTCTCTTTGTAGCCTACATTAGTAGTGGGTTTATGCAATATGTATAATCTGTGTGAACCTGATAAAATCACTTTTCTTCCTGTACCCTGCATTGTGAGCTTGCTTAGGAGTGCTCTCACCTTTCTTTGTTAAACTTGAAGCATGTCGTTTTAAACAAATGTGATAAATATGTTTATTTAAAACTTGCTGCTGAACATGTTGTTTTTGAGAAAATTTTGAAAGTGAAAAACATGTTTTTAAGCTGTGAAGTGTACAAAGATCAAGATACTTACATCTTAAAGAAAGCTTGGGAAACACTAAGGAAATTTTCTACTATGATGCTTGATTCCTACATCCTCCTATCATACTGGTCAAGGTTCTGACATCTATCTGGTCCACTGCCCTTTCTTTGTCCTGAGCACGGAGCAGCAAGGTTAGTCTCTCAGTATTATGGAAGAATTATTACATAGCCTTGTAGAGTGTGAAATGCTAAAAGTGAAAAAGTTCCAATACTCTAAGTCAGTTAAAAAAATCTTGCTAGGAGAATTATCTAACACACTGAAATTAAAAGAAATAAATAAATAAAAATAATCTGCCATTTCTTTTTTTTAATTTTATTTTATAATTAAATTTAATTTTACATATCATGCACAGATTCCCTCTCCCGCCCCGCCCCCCTTCCCCCCAGCCCACCCCCTATTCCCATCTCCTCCAGGGCAAAGACTCCCCTGAGGATTGAGTTCAAATTGGTAGATTCAGTCCAGGCAGGTCCAGTCCCCTCCTCCCAGGCTGAGCCAAGTGTCCCTGTATAAGCCCCAGGTTCCAAACAGCCAACTCATGCACTGAGGACAGGTCCCGGTCCCACTGCCTGGATGCCTCCCAAACAGATCAAGCTAATCAACTGTCTCACGTATCCAGAGGGTCTGATCCAGTTGGGGACTCCTCAGCTATTGGTTCATATTTCATGTGTTTCCATTCGTTTGGCTATTTGTCCCTGTGCTTTTTCCAACCTTGGTCTCAACAATTCTTGCTCATACAAACCCTCCTCTTTGTCACCAATTGGACACCTGGAGCTCCACCTGGGGCCTGGCTGTGGATCTCTGCATCCGGTTTCCTCAGTCATTGGATGAGGTTTCCAGCACGACAATTAAGGTGTTTGGCCATCTGATCACCAGAGTAGGTCAGTTCTGGTTGTCTCTCGACCATTGCCAGTAGTCTATTGTGGAGGCATCTTTGTGGATTTCTGTGGATCTCTCTAGCACCCTGCTTCTTCCTATTCTCATGTGATCTCCATTTACCATGGTCTCTTATTCCTTGTTCTCCCCCTCTGTTCTTGATCCAGCTGGGATCTCCCGCTCCCCCAAGCTCTGTTTCCCTCGACCCTTGCCCTTCATTACTCGCACTCTCGTCAGGTTGTCCATGTAGATCTCATCCATTTCTCTGTCATTGGGCGATCCCTGTGTCTTTCTTAGGTTCTTGTTTTCTAGGTAGCCTCCCTGGAGTTGTGAGTGGCCATCTAGTCATCTTTGTTTTACATCTAGTATCCTCCTATGAGTGAGTGCATACCATGTTTGTCTTTCTGAGTCTGTGTTACCTCACTCAGGATGATTTTTTCTAGATCCATCCATTTGCCTGCAAACCTCATGATGTCATTGTTTTTCTCTGCTGAGTAATATTCCATTGTGTATATGAACCATATCCTAACAATATCCTGAAAGTGCTTCATCTACCTTAATTTTTTTTTACTGAATTTATTCAATTAAAAGAAACATGGATAATACACTAAGTAAATGTATGCTTGACATCATTTCACTCAACATATTTTTTGATGTTCTCACTCTAAATTCAGAAACAGAAACAAGGTTCACAGGCAGAAAGGTTGGGGAGAAAATTTAACCAAAATATGAAAGAAATAACTTAAGAAAATTTCCTACTGAATGAATACACAGCTTCTTCTAGTTCTGTAAACCTACATGGGATAAATCTGGATGAAGATGACTTCCAGCAGCTGGAGTGGTAGCTTGAAGAAAGCACGCAGAGTAGAAAAAAATCACAGAACTCAGGACTGGCACTAGATAAATGTAGACCTACAAAATTTGAGGACAGACTACTGCCACATGCCAGGGAATACTGAAGTATATGAAGGGAAAAATCATTGTGTTTTTACAAGTGATGCACATTATTTATATGTAATGTTTGTTATGTTAGGCAAAACCCCATCACCCATTTCACATAGACTATGCATATATTTATTTTCATTTCATTGTCTTATGCTGTTTCCTTTCTTTTTCTGATACAGCAGTTTGTCATATAGCATAGGCTATACTTGAATTCATTTTGTATTTGAGGATGGTCTAAAATTTACAAAACTTCTATCTCAGTCTCCTCAATGCTGCTGGGACTACATGTGTGTAGGACCACACCTGGAAAAACTGAGGTGTGATAGATGTTTTCTGCTTGGTTGCAAATACAATAAAGGATAAAATTATATTTTAAAATTGAAATATAAATACTATATATACAAGTATACATCCACACAGATGAACATATGTATACACATAGGTATTATTTAGACATTACTTCTTAGGTAATGTGGAGCAACAAGTTCTAGAAACTTAAAATGTATAGGAATACTCCTAAATACAAAATATGTATATTAACCCACAGGGTCATATGAGAGAATAGTTAGATGTAAGAAAATTATAATTAAGTTAGTATAGCAAAGGGGGAATGAAAACAAAATGCACCTCCCTGAAAATGTTATAGATCACTAACACATAAATATTGGTACAATTTAGATAACCAGAAAAAAATCTAAGGTCTTGAATTGAATCCAATGTAAAAATCAAAGAACTAAACTAAAGAAAGTTATCCCACCACCCATAAAGCAAAACTCAGAAAGGGGAAGGACAGTGTTCTCCAGGTTGCAGAGGCAGGTGGTGTTTAACTCTTGAGTGAGGGTGCACAGGAGCATTTGATGAAGCATTTGCAGATTCTGTCATGTATGAGGACATTTTCCTTTACACAGTCATTACTGCTAGTCTGTGTCTCAAAATAATAATGCAAGTCAAGAATTGGTTTTGTTAAATTAGACTCGCAGTGAAAATTCTTCCAGAGCAAGTGACTATTTCGAAATGAACCATATCCTTAAGAACAATATCTAGGAAGAGAGGAACAGAAACAGTTTTTAAGATGGTCACCAAGAAAACAGGAATTATAAAAAAAAATGTGTGTATATATATATATATATATATACACACACACACATATATATATATATATATATATATATATACACTCTTACAACAGCTGAGTTTACTTTCTTTGTGGTAAAAATTAGCCACTGGGCAAGAAAGTGTCCTTATTTCGACTGCTGACAGTATGTTGTCCAAAATGGACAAGCAGGACACACAAAAAGGACTGTCAAACCTTGCTAAGGCAAGGTAATAAGGCCCTTTAGAAAATCTTGCTTCACAGAAAAAAGTGTATCAGAAATGCTAGGACTATAGGCCAAATATGGATGCCCCAACATTACAGAGGAAACTTGGATGACTGTTCAGGCAGCCAGCTGTTTCTGTCATTTCTCACACTTTCTGGAAGTCGCTTGTTTGCACTTTCTGCTTACTCAGTTAATGTTATTTCCTTCTCAGGTCTCTGAGGGAGTTGAAGACTAGATAGTTATAGCTATAATTTTCCTTGTTAACAAATTCAGAAAAGAAATTCACTAAAGAGGTGTAATGTGTATAAGTTTGTAAGACATCAACAGATAGTTTTGTGTTGGTAATACAAAGTAGGATAGAATGTAAATTAGGTACAACATTTTGGACTCACTAAAAATAGAATAAATAATGGAGTATTTTCTCTGGATTTGTCAAATGTTAATGAATTGGACATTGTTAATGTAATTCTTGGTTGTATATATTGTATATACTATTGTATTTATTGTTTATAGTTTTTGTTATATTAGTTATAACCTTTTATTATTTTAGACAAAAAAGGGGAAATGTGGTGATATACTGTTTACCCTAATAAAATTTGCCTGAAGATCAGAGAACAGAATAAGCCATTAGATTAAACATAGAAGCCATGTAGTGGAGGCACACACCTTTAATCCTAGCACTTGGGAGGCAGAGATCTGTCTGGATCTCTGTGAGTTCAAAGCCACCCTGGACTACATGAGATTGATTCAATCTAGGAGAGAAACAGAGCAAGGCAGTGGTGGTACACACTTTTAATCCCAGTACTTGGGAGGCACACATTCCTTTAATTCCAGGAAGCAATGGCTGAGCAGAGAAAGGTATATAAGGCTTGAGGAGACAGGAACATGAGGTTTGTTCAGGCTGAGGAGTCCTAGAGGTGAGATGCAACAGTGGCTTGTTCCTTTGTCTCTTTGATCTTTCAGCATTTACTCCAATATCTGACTCAGGGTTTTTTATTAAAAGACCAGTTAGCAATTCGTGTTACAGTAGATGGATAAGTAAAACATACATACATAGCCATAAAGAGATACTATAATATGTGACTTGCAGGAAAATGGATGAAGCCCGAGCTCATCACATTAAGCTACATAGGTCTGGTTCAGAAAGACAAGTGCCACATTACCCTATGTGGACGTGATAATAATAGCAATAACAAAGGTTAAAATAGTGGAGAGAACATATAGTTGGATGAGAGGATAATAAAGAGTAAATAGGATATCATATATGACCAAACTTTGAAATTCATGTTTATTAGAATTTAGTGTAAAATACACATTTAAAAATACCTGTTGACCTTTAGCTTGGTAGAGTGTTTGCTGCAAAAAGACCAATAAAGATCATCTCATTCATGTGTCATGTCTACTGAAGAGCAGGGACAAAATTTCTAATTAGGGGAATGAAGACATGTTTCATTACAGGAAATAACATGGTAGCTGGGTGCTAGCGCATGGCTCTTGAGTGTTCTCAATAATCATGTGACTCTAAACCTCTCATCCCCTTTAATTTCATGTCATTGGTTTAATTTTTTCTGTAGTTTTCTTTAGTAACAAAAGTTACTTTTACTCTTTGAGACAAACAGGGCATTTATCCAAGTTAGTTGTTGCCATTCATATTTCATTTTCATGGTTCCAAAACACAGCCTTTCCTTTAGTAAGAACTTGGATAGAATTGACCTAGAGTTCAGAATACAGCTTTTAAATTTTTTTCTGAATCTATATACTGACTGTGACTCTCTAATATGACATTTTCTTCCTGATAAGCCATTGGTAACCTGTTTTCACCCACTGTTTTAAGTCTACAATAAGAAAAGTCATTCTATTATTGAATTCTTTTCTCAGTCACTAGGTAAAAATGTATTTCAACAGTATATGCTGTCAACTTTACAAGCTACTTTACTAAAAAAAGTTCAAATGTATATTTTCTTGGTATTAACAGTGCATTCAAGTGAAGTTTATTTAGGTTCATGCTATTTTCCCAACTTTGCCAGAAAGGGAATATGGAAATAAAATACCAATCAGTTGCAACTTGCAAAATAAGAAAAATCTGTTAGTTACCTAACAAAACCACACAAGGATAGATCTCCTCCTGAATAAGATAAAATAACAAGGAGTTGCTTTCTAATCTTGACTGAAATAGCTAAAAATTTGGAGTAACTCTATGAAGGAACCATGTTTGCCAGTGTAAAAATAGTCCTGAGAAGAAGGAAATGAATGGGGCCAGTACATACAAGCCCACACTTGAGAGGTTACTACCCTCCGGGCAGGGAGAAGGCACACAAGGGAAATGGACACACTCCTAAAAATGCAACTCACTAAATTTGACATCAGAAATCAAGAATTATTATAGATACACATGATGCTTGAGTGAGCTCATTTGATTGATGCAAGAATTAGACAGCCCAGGAATTGGATTATGCTTATATATTACCTTGATTTTCAAAAACAAAATCAAAATTATGTTAAAGAGAAAGATCTGTCAAAATTGCTTCGTATATCACTGATGATCTATAAATATTAAAATGATTAAATACTTAATTATAAAATTGTAAATATGTAGTCTTGAAAGAAAATAACTATAGGGCCAGTCTATGTATACTTCAATGAAATGTTTCCAATAACACATACAGTACAACAAAATAACTAAGCAGGCAAATTTTACAAAGAAAGGATGGTTAATCGGCTTGATGTTTTGAACCATGTAAGCTGATGAGCAGGTATCCATGTTGGCTGCCAATATAATTACTGTCTAATCTCAGGAGCAATCATGAGTACATGGGAGAACAAGAAATCACACTGTAAGACAGGGAGCCAAAGGCCTGTGTGGGGTCAAGACTGCTCTTTCCCTAACCAATCTCTCTGGAAAAGCAACCACATTACACAAGAGCTGCCTCCCTCTGGGTCTTACATGTTAGGGGCCACTGCTTTTCACATCATTGTGCTGAGGTTCAAGAACATGAAGCCTTGGGGAATGAATCATAGCGCCAAGATATTTTGACTTTATATTTGAATCATAGTACCAAGATATTTTTGACTTTATATTTGTTTTAGTTTATAATTGTCTGTAGCAGTGTTTTCTAATGTTTGGACAATTCTTTCTCCTTTTAGTTTGGTAAGTAGTTTAGAATTACCTTGCCAATACCTATTATATAGTATGCTAGAACATTGATTGACCTTATAGGCAGTGTCATCATACACAGTCTTCTAAGCCATGGCCCTAGAGTACAAATATTGTCACTTTGGTGTTGTCTTTCTTGCTGTGTGGCAAATGTACTACCATTTAGTGACAATTCTATATTGTCAATCACAATCAATGAGGATGAACTCTATCCTGCAGAGTTTTGTGGTTGCTACCTGATCATTTCATATTTGCACTTTGGGGGGAAGAGTGGAGAGAAATGAAAAGTTCTTGCCTCACTTATCTGAGTACTTCATTTTCATAAGAAGTAGTTTCTGATAACCTCAGGATTTGCTCAAGACAATAAAAATAAAAATGTGAAAAAGCATTGTTAAGGTTGATTTATTTGTAGTTGCTTCAGACTGGAAGCTGTGGGATATCTTTTCGTATGAAAATAAACTGATTTATATTCGTGCAAGCAGTAAAAATAATAAAAATATTGATTTATGCAACAACATAGGTTACTCTGAATAATATTATCCTGAGTGAAAAGCTGACATAGCATCATGTAATGCTGCCTGGTTATACCTTTACCACATTCTGGAAGAATAGAAATTGATTCATGATTTAAAAAAATTAAAAGAGCTATCATTAACTTTCAGGCAGCAGATATGTATATTGACTGAGGGAAGAGGAAACATTCCCAAGTTTTAGCATATTACATCTGCAAGTTATGATTTTCACAGACATACTTTCTCAGTGTCTCAAACTTCTATAATCAAGCTTTGTTTATTTAACTGCATTTAAATTTATATAAAATTCCCTAATGATACATATACATGCATTTTTTATTTTTTTCATTTATTTTACGTACAGACCTCAGTTTCCCCTCCCATCTCTCCCCCTGTTCCCTACCCCTGCCTCCCCTCTGTCCTCCCCATCTGCTCCTTCTCAGTCTCTTCAGAAAGGAGCAGGCCTCCCATGGGTGTCACGAGCACGGTATATCAAGGTGAGGCAGGACCAAGCACCTTCCCCTGCACCAAGGCTGGACTGGGCCACCCAGCACGGGGATTTGTAGAAGTAACCAACCGTCGTATAGAATAAGAAACACAGAGCCAATTCAGAGAAGAAAGCCAAGAGGTCGGAGCTAAGAGCCTTACCCTTCCTGCTCCAAGGATCCTCTACAGCCAAGAGAGACCAACTTCCTGTGTGTTTGTCTTTAAATAGACTTTCCGTTCTGCCTTCTCATTGGTTGTAAACCCAACCTCATGACTGTCTCGTCACTGCCTGTCTGTACAGACCTCCAGGTCTTCTATGGTTGGTACTGAGATTAATGGTGTGTGTCTCCAATGCTGGCTGTATCCTTGACCACACAGAGATCTACCTAGCTCTGCCTACCAAGTGCTGGTATTAAAGGCGTGTACCACCAACACCCAGCTTTTGCTATGGCTCTAATAGCTCTGACCCCTAGGCAACTTTATTTATTAACATACAAATAAAATCACATTTCAGTACAAATAAAATACCACTATATTTCCCCTTTTCTATTTTAATAAAAAGAAAAAAGGAAAAAGGTTATAACTAACATAAGAAAAACTATATACAAAAGTACAATAACTACATACCATATATACAAGCAATAAATACCTAAACAATGTCTAGTCCATTTGTATTTGACAAATTCAGAGAAAATAATTCCATTACCTATCCTATTTTGGTAAGTCCAAAATGCACCTAATTTACTTTCTATCCTAACTAATCTTCAACTATAACTAACTAATCTTCAACTATAGCTTCCTCAGAGACCCAAGAAGGAAATAATATTACCTAACAAAATTAAAAACTTCCAAAAAATTGTGAGTTGACAGAAACAGCCAGCTGCCTGGACAGTCACCTGAGGTTTCTTCACAGTGTTGGGGCATCAGGGATTAGGTTCCCAAAAGCCAGCTCAAGTGCCAGAGACAGGTCCTGATCCCATTGCTAGGAGCCCCAAAAAGAGACTAAGCTACACAACTGTCACACATGTGCAGAGGGCCTAGGTCAGTTCCATCCAGGCTCCCTAGTTGTGAGTCCATAGTCCATGAGCTCAAGTGAGCTCAGGTCATCTGTCTCTGTGGGTTCACCCACCATGACCTTGACCCCCATGGTTCACACAATTCTTCCTCCATCTCTTGAACAGGACTTGGAGCTTGGCACAGTGATTGGCTGTGTATCTCTGCATCTGCATCCATCATTTACTAGATGAAGGTTCTCTGATGACAATTAGGGTAGTTACCAATCTGATTTCAGGAGATGCCCAGTTTAGGCACCCTCTCCACTATTGCTAGGATTCTTAACTGATTCATCCTTGTGGGTTCCTGGGAGCTTGTCTGGCACCAGGCTTCTCCCTAATCTGAAATGGTCCTCCCATCAAGACATCGCTTTCATTACTCCCCATCTCCAACCATGCCCACAACCTGAGCAACCCAATCCCTTTTGTTCTCATCCCTTCCCACCCCACCCCCCCCCCCCCCCCCCCCCGCCTGCCCCTTGCCTCCAGTTTACCCAGGAAATCTCTTCTTTTTCCCCTTCCAATGGAAAACCATGTGTCCCTTTTTGGGCCTTCCTTGTTACCTAGCCTCTCAGGGACTGTGGATTGTAGCCTGATTATCCTTTACTTTACAGCTAATAGCCACTTATGAGTGAGTACATGCCATGTTTGTCTTTATGGGTCTGGGTTACTTCACTCAGGATGATTTTTTTTCTAGTTCCATTATTTGCCTGCAAATTTCATGTTGTCATTGATTTTTTACAGCTGAATAATACTCAATTGTGTAAATGTACCACATTTCCAGTATTGATTCTTCTGTTGAGGGGCATCTAGGTTGTTTCCAAGTTCTGGATATTGTGAATAACATTGCTATGAACATAGTTGAGCAAGTGTCCTTGTGGCACAACTGAGCATCCTTTAGGTATATGCCCAAGATTGGTATAGCTGGGTGTTGAGGTAGAGTAAGTCCAAATTTTCTGACAAATCATCATACTGATTTCCAAAGTGGCTGTACAAGTTTGCATTCCCACCAGAAGTGGAGGAGTGTTCCCTTTACTCCACATCCTCTCCAACATAAGTTGTCCTTATGTTTTTGATCTTAGCCATTCTGACAGGAGTAAGATGGTATCTCAGAGTCATTTTGATTTGCATTTTCCTGATAGCTAAGGATGTTGAACAACTCCTTAAATATCTTTCAGCCATTTGAGATTTTTCTGTTGAGAATCTCTGTTAAGATTAGTACCCCATTTTTAATTGGATTATTTGGTTTTTTGATGTCAAATTTCTTGAGTTCTTTATATATTTTGGAGATCATCCCTCTGTCATGTGTGGGGCTGGTGAGGATTTTTCTCATTCTGTGGGCTGCCGTTTTGTCTTATTGACTGTGTTCTTTGCCTTACAGAAGTTTTTCAGTTTCAGGAGGTCCCATTTATTAATTGTCAATCACAGTGTCTGTGCTACTGGTGTTCTACTTAGGAAGTTATCTTCTGTGCTAATTTGTTCAAGGTTACTTCCCACTTTCTCTTCTATCAGGTTCAGTGTAACTGGATTTATGTTGAGGTACTTGATCTACTTATACTTGAGTTTTGTGCAGGGTGATAGATATGGATCTATTTGCATTCTTCTACATCCCAATATCCAGTAATGCCAGTACCATTTGTTGAAGATGTTTTCTTTTTCTTATTGTTTAATTCTGGCTTCTTTGTCAAAAATCAGATATTCATAGATGTATCAATTTACATCAGGGTCTTTGATTTGATTCTACTGATCCACCCGTCTGTTTTTATGCCAATACCATACTGGTTTTATTACTATAGCTCTATAGTAGAGTTTGAAGTCAGGGATGGTGATGCCTCCAGAGGTTGCTTTATTGTACAGGATTGTTTTAGCTATCCTGGGTTTTTTGATTTTGCATATGAAGTTGAGTATTGTCCTTCCAAAGTCTTTGAAGAATTGTGTTGAGATTTTGATGGGAATTGCACTGAATCTGTAGATTGCTTTTGGTAAGATTGCTATTTTTATTATGTCAATCCTACTGATTCATGAGCATGAGAGATCTCTCCATTTTCTGATATCTTCTCCAATTTTTTTCTTCAAAGACTTAAAGTTCTTGTCATACAGCTCTTTCATTTTTTTGGTTAGAATTATCCCAAGGTATTTTGTATTATTTGTGGCTATTGTAAAGGGTATTGTTTCACTGATATCTTTCTCAGCCCATTTATCATTTGCATATATGAGGGCTATTGATATTTTGAGTGTATCTTGTATCCAGCCACATCACTGAAGATGTTTATCAGCTGTAGGAGTTCCCAGGTAGAATTTTTGGGGTCACTTATGTATACTATCATATCATATGCAAATAGGGAAAGTTTGACTTCTTCCTTTCCAATTTGTATCCCCTTGATCTTCTTTTATTTTTTTTCTCTGATTAGGACTTTGAGTATTATATTGAATAGATATGGAGAGAGGGACAGTCTTGGCTTAATCCTGATTTTAGTGGAATTGTTTTGAGTTTCTCTCCATTTAATTTGATGTTGGCTATCAGCTTCCTGTATATTGCTTTCATTATGTTTAGGAATGTTCCTTGTATTCCTAATCTCTCCAAGACCTCCATCATGAAGGGGTGTTGGATTTTGTCAAAGACTTTTTCAGTATCTAATGAGATGATCATGTGGTTTCTTTGTTTCAGTTTGTTTATATGGTGGATTACACTGCATTTCTGGGTTGAAGCCTACTTGATCATGATGGATGACCTTTTTGATGTGTTCTTGGGTTAAATTTGTCGGCATTTTTTTAAGTGTAATGAACTTCACTGAGAAGAAAATTCAGGCAATGAGATTGAGCATATAAAAACTAAGATCAATTGTTTCCCAATTACATAATAACCACCATTTTCAGGTCAAATGCTTAATGTTGCTATGAGTTACTAAAGCACACACTGATTGACTACCTTATATGTGTAATAAAGCTTTTAATTATCTTCAGTCTAATGACTTTCGAGATGTCAGTTTTCCTTTATGTACAATGTGTGTAAGTAAGAGATAGAGTGGGGAGAAAAATAAAGATATTCATGATGTATTTCAAACCACTCTGCTTGCTGTTGCAGTTATAACATCATGTGTTAAGCAGAAAATTTTTTTTTCTGTAGCACTCCAACTTCCGACTGTTCTTCTTAAGGTTTGCCAGCATTTTATTGAGTATTTTTGCATCAATATTCATGAGGGAAACTGGTCTTTAATTTTCTTTTTTTGTTGCATTTTTGCGTGGTTTGGGTATCAGGGTAAATGTAACCCCATTAAAAGAATTTGGCAAATCTCTAAACCTTAAAAAGCCCAGGGCCGTGGATATCTTCATCTAGTTCCCTCAGTCACTGGATGGGGTTTCTAGCATGACAATTAGGGTGTTTGGCCATCCTATCACCAGGGTAGGTCAGATTGGGCTATTTCTCGACTATTGCCAGCAGTCTATTGTGGGGGCATCTTTGTGGATTTCTGTGGGCCTCTCCAGCACTTTGCTTCTTCCTATTCTCATGTGGTCTTCATTTACCATGAATATTCCTTGTGTTCTCTCTCTGTTCTTGATCCAGTTGGGATCTCCCACTCCCCCAAGTTCTCTTTCCCTCAACCCTCGCCCCTCATTACCCCCCACTCACGTCCAGACTGTTCATGTAGATCTCACCCATTTCTCCGTCATTGGGCGATCCCCGTGTCTTTCTTGGGGTCCTGTTTTCCAGTTAGCCTCCCTGGTGTATATCCACGGTCAGGCCCCAGGTAGAGCTCCGGGAGTCCAATTGGCGAGAAGGAAGAGGGTTTATGTGAGCAAGAGTTGTTGGGACCAGGGATGGATGGAATACAGGGACAAGTGGCCAAATGAATGGAAACACATGAACTGTGAACCAATGGCTGAGGGGCCCCCAACTGGATCAGGCCTTCGGAATGGGTGAGACAGTTGATTGGCTTGATCTGTTTAGGAGGCATCCAGGCAGTTGGACCGGGTCCTGTGCTCAGTGCATGAATTGGCTGTTTGAAACCTGGGGCTTAGTAGAGACCCTTGGCTCAGCCTGGGAGGAGGGGACTAGACCTGCCTGGACTGAGTCCACCAGGTTGATCTCAATCCTCGGGGGAGTCTTTGCCCTGGAGGAGATGGAAATGGGGGGTGGGCCAGGGGGAGGGGGGCGAGGCGGGAGGAGGAAGAATGGGGAAATCTATGGCTGATATGTAAAGTTGAATTATATTGTAAAATAAAATAAAATAAATTCAAAAAAAAAAGAAAGCCAAAAAAAAAAAAAAAAAAAAAAAAAAAAAAAAACGCCCCGGGCCAGATGGTTTCAGTACAGAATTCTACCAAACTTTCAAAGAAGAGCTCATACCAATATTCCTCAAATTGTTCCACGCAATAAAAACAGAAGGAACATTCCCAAATTCTTTTTAGCATGTGCATTTTCAAATCTTTGGAAAAATACAAATATTTACAACTTAATTTGTATGCAAAATATGATGTATTCGTTGATGATTATTTCATAGGAAAGACATAATAAATTTAAAAACATAATTGTGGGATATAAACAGTGGAATGTTTGACACAGGAAGATAATGGTTTCTTAAAATTCCTTGTAGCCATGTACATTTTTATAATAAAAATTAGAAAACAGAATGTTTTGTTCTCCTATGATACATACTGAAAAATTCTAATGTCTCTGTTTAGGAAAATTGGGTCTAGGTTCTCAGGATCCTTTTCAAATTGTGCCTGCCACTCTCTTGGGAGGCAACTTTAATGGTTTTGCTTGGGGGTGGAGAGAATCTCATCATTGTTAACTGTGTTAGACACATAGACATGATCCCCAGGGAATGGGCTACAATCTATATGTAGTACTCATAAATATTTATTTATTGTATGTATTCAGTTATTAAATTCATCATACCCAATTGGATAAATTTAGGGCCATAATTTCCTGAATGCAATATTAAATTTAAAGTTTTTGGTTTTATAATCTGGGTTTAACACACAGAATAATTACTGAAAAAATACAAGGGATAAAAAGAAATACAATATCAATTCATATAGCAAGGCACTGGCATATATATTAACTGTGCTCATGCATAACATTGTGTTTGAAGAAATTTTTCAAAAATTGAAACTTTGAATATTTATTTACATTAAATTTATAACACGAGAAATCATAGTTTAGTCATTAGAAATTCTTTAAATTGTTATGAGTCAATGGCTATACTATTTTACAAATTACATGCACAAATCTTACTATTTTCCTTTAGTTGAAAAAAGTAGCTTTGCTAAGAATAGGTGGGGTTTTCTGTATATTTTTGAAGCTGCTATTAAAAATTTACTGCCTATGAAGAAATAGTTACTGCCATAATTATATTTTAAACATTGGGCTTACATTTCTAAGAGTTTAGCTAACACAATTGTCATTAGAAAAATAATTAACATCACAAAGATACAGCTCTACTGAACATTTGACTGGTGACAATATTTTTATTAATATGTTTTCATGATTATTGCTAAGTGAAATTAGACATCATTGTGATAACCATTTATTTTAACCACAATTGATGTTCTCATGCTTTTGAAATTTCTGTTTTATATGTTCATAAATCTGAATTTAAAGCATTTTTTGTGGCTAAAAATATATTTTCTTACAAATAATATGCTTGAGTTTTACATGATACTTATTATTGAGAAGATTGCTGATGACTTAATTCAATTGTTCTTGAAAAGCGAAAATGATACATTTAATTTGTGTGGATATTAATATCTAATTCTAAAATTGGGTATTAATCCTTTACACAGAAATAAATACAACTGATGTGTTTTAGAATGAGTTAGTTTTTTCAAACAAAGGATATAATTGTAAACCACCATGTAGCGGTTGTAAAATTTATGAATGTACTGACAGTCCCCTAGCCTCAGCTGATTTATATCCTGAAGCTTTCCAATGTTTTGAAACAATCACACTGACAGTTATAGTACTCAAATTAAACAACTAGCTTATTGCTACACAAACATTATAGTATCATTAATTCTTAATCACTTATAATGGCAACGAAACATTTTTTGATCATTAAGATAGTTCATTTTAGGAATGATTATTTTAAGGAGTGATTTCTGAAACACTGCCATCTTGTGGCACTGTTTGTAATATGGACTGCTGCAAACAAAAACTGCTCTAATGAGATTAATTAGTAAACAAAAATGATTGCCATGGAAACCTATAGAACTTAAATAACCTATAACTTAATTAGGAAGCATCCCTTCTCTGTCCACCCAGACTAATGCAATATCAGAAGCAGAAGGTAGAATACATCCTACTTGCGTACACATTTATTATGAGGAAATAATTAAGGGAGAAATTCAGTCAATACTAGCTAATACACTTGGGGAAAAGGCTTAAGTTTTACTAAACCAGAAGTATTTCTATAAAGAAATTATGTATTAGGCATGTTCAGGATAAGCTTTACCTAAATCTTAGCAAACACACAGACTCATTGGCTGCCCTTGACTTTAGATTGAACAGAATCTCATTTGCAGCATGATTTGAGCTATCAGTAATGTGGTCTTATGGCTGCATGATTGAGTTGTTTGATAATACAGGATCTTCTAAATCACCCCACTTTTTTATCTAATAAATTCAGATATATAAATGATATGCATATACAGAGTTATCTTAAACTCTGTTTTGTGACTGACATGATTATTTCATTTAATTTCTGTACTTAGACATGAGTAGAACGCCAAATTAAGCCTGCTTCCAAAACAAAGGATGTTTAAATATTTACCATTGCTAAAGGCGAATAAAGAATATTTGACATGATCTGAAAATACCTCAAAATTGTTCATTTAAGTTATTGGCAAAATCCACAGTGTCTATTTGGAACTGTAGGCTCAGGGATATTCAAATGATGCATTCTGTTATCTAAGGTTTATGTTGTAAAGGTTCACCCATTGCACAAGCATTATATGAAGATGTTCTGGAAATTTAGCTCACTGGAAGAGCAGCTGCATGATCTTTTGTACTAAGAGGTTGCCTGGTAATTCACCAAGGGCATTTGATAGATCACGGACATAAAAAGAATATTTGTACATACTGTTAAGATCTATTTAGGCCCTCTCTAGTAGCTGAAACACAAGGAAGCAGTACAAAGCAATCCTGAGTAAAATGCCCCCAAGCTTTGAGTACTGAAGTAGTTTTCACAAAATAAAAGCAAAACTCCTTATGCGGCAACCTTGCCCTTGCTCTCAAGACAGTCTTTTATTTTCTATAGGGGAATTAATGTGAGCACTATCAATGAACTCAGCCTTGTAATAATCTTTCCTTACATCTTTGCCAAGTGCACTCTGTTTCTGTGCCTCTTAGTCCAAAATTCAAGTGCTTTTACTTTACTATGGATGCAGAGACAAACCCCTCTATGTTCTTTTTGTATTGGATCTTTGACTCTGTGATGGCATCAACAATATCAGTGGCCTTCCTCAGCATGTTTTCAAATGCTGAATACTAAATTAGTCAATATTTAGAGACAAGCATATGAGGTTTGAATAAGAAACAATGTTGGTACAGTAAGACAAAATACTTTTATGAGTGATATAGTCCTTATAAATGCTCATTATTGTTATGAATTTATTTTGAATTGCCATTTGATTATGATCCAAAATGTGAAAAGTAGTGTTTAGAGATAGAAATTCATGCATATCTAGAACAAGGATATTGATAAAGATGCTACCTGAAAAAAAAGTGGTAATTTTTTCCATAAAAGACTAGATTCAACTCCCAGCACCACTTACAAACAGAATATACAACTAATAAACTCACATGTGTAAATGTGCCCGATTATGTCTTAGTATTCAGTAGTCTAAAGACATCTCTCTGAGATACCATAGGTATGAATTATGGCACTATGAAACCATAATGCAGTGAGTTAAATAACTCAAATTCATGAATAACATAATTCTAAAACATTTTAGATATTTCAGTATATATACACACATTCTATTTTATTGAGGTAAAGTGCCTCTGAAAAAAACAGAAATAAGATGTTTAAAAGAAACAAGCATTTGACTGTAGCACTAAAAAAAAAAATCAAGAGCACTTTTAAGTTAGTGTGTTGCATACACTATTGCTTCAAAATGGAAAAATGCTGCTGGCCTGGTCACTGGATGATGCTGAGTTCTCCTTCTCATGTGAATAACCCAATGGTCAGAGAGGTGGAATTCCGGGGATTGCTCTCTTAGGACAGATATTGTGGCCTGAGATTGTCCATTCAACCCTAATTGTGCAGGCACGAAGGGATTCCCCACTCATTATTCATGAGCTCTGACA
The DNA here is from genome assembly GCA_902168415.1 of Peromyscus melanophrys. Classification (NCBI taxonomy): domain Eukaryota; kingdom Metazoa; phylum Chordata; class Mammalia; order Rodentia; family Cricetidae; genus Peromyscus; species Peromyscus melanophrys. The sequence goes on from CABHPR010139497.1 coordinate 24,639, forward strand.
CATGTTACAAAACGTCCTGAGATTATGAAAAGGAAATTTAAAGCAAAATGCATTTATTATTGCATGCTGTTTTATACGAGGTCTCAGATATTTCAAATCTGAAGCTACAAATACAATTTAGTGAAAAATGTTAAACAAAAATGGGAGCTTTGTCAAAAAATATTATATTAACAATCATGTGTAATAAATACTTTCAAAAACCTGGTAGTTTTAAAAGTAAGACATTAGGTCAGCTTCAGTGTGGTTATTCCACTTGCTCATCATCCTCGATGCTATAGTCTAGTTTCACGCTTTCACAATTTCGTCTTCAGCTTCCCCTATGGGCAGGGTAGGGTTGTGCACATAGCAAAAACCGTCTCTAACTAGCACGTGGCACAATATAAAAATATAACGCTCTAACTGGCAAATGCAGTGAGTGAGCTAAACTTTTGTGATTCAAAGAGCATAAGGAAAAAGTAGGAGTACACCCATGGAACTTAGCTTTGCATGGACACTTCCATCTTATTATTTTAAAGTTATTTAAGAATTTAGTGAGCATGGAATATTTTTCTTTTGAACTTCACAATATCATTTAATTTACATAAACCCAAAACTGTCTAACAACAGAAAGAAAGAAAATAGGTAAAAATAACTGTTAATTTTAAATGTTCAATACCACATTATTTTTTCTACAACATTCTAAATTGCCTCTAATGTCATATATTTCATATTTTTTGTGTGGTGGTATTGTGTTCCCTGAAATATTGTGCACACTAATAAACTTATCTGGGGTCAGAGACAGAACAGCCACAATATTAAACATAGAGGTTAGGCAGTGGTAGCACACGCCTTTAGTCCTAGCATTCCAGAGGCAGAAATACATGTGTTCAAGGATACAGCCAAGCATGGTGACTCATGCCTTTAATCCCAGAAAGCGAACCTTTAATCCCAGGGAGTGATGGTAGAAAGCAGAAAGGTATGTAAGGCGTGAGGACCAGAAACTAGAAGCATTTGGCTGGTTACGCTTTCAGGCTTTCGAGAAGCAGTTCAGCTGAGATTCATGCTGGATGAGGACTCAGTGGCTTCCAGTCTGAGGAAACAGGATCAGCTGAGGAACTGGCAAGGTGAGGTAGCTGTGGCTTATTCTGCTTCTCTGATCTTCCAGCATTCAACCCAATAACTGGCCTCAGGTTTGGTTTTGTTAATAAGACCTCTTAAGACTCGTGCTACATATTTGAAATACACTGTTTTTGATTAAATCTTAATTCTCTAATACTCTTTAACTGTGTTAAAATATTTTATTGTTAAAATATCTTAAGGTCAAAATTATTATCATTTGCACTCCTTTAGACAGTAAGACTTGGTACTTTAATATCTAATAATAATAACAATAGAAGCCCCTTCTTTTGATTACTTGTCCTTCAAATGCTTCATGAGACTCTAACAGGGATGTAGACAGATGTTATGGTACAGGAATACTGCATACAAAGTTGTGACTATCATTAAGAACGTGTGTTCTTGGCTCTGTTTCCATTTGAAGTAAGTATTTCTCATTTACAGAATTTCTAGATATTAGTTTCTAAAGTTTTCTTTTTATGACCCCCCCATTTTTCTTTTCAAATTTGGCGTTTTATTTTGGCTACAAATATTTTTATGATATCTGATTATATTTTGCCATTTTTGTCTTTTCATTTATTCAACCAAAAAGTAAGTCATTACAAATGAAAAGTATTCATCCACAAAATGATTTTCCATCATTAATATAGTATATATTTGATATTACCAATCCAGGCTTTATTTTATGTCCTCCATGTAAACTTTTTCTGTTTATTGTTAACCAGTTGCTCTTAATCTAACAACTGTCTATTAATTTTTGTTAATCTTAGTAATTAAGATTAACTATGTGATTACAATTAGTTCACTAAATCCTAAACCATATATTCAATGGATTATAGCATTTTTCCTTTTTGTCTTTGTTTTTTTTTTTTTTTTGCTGCTTCATACTTGATTTATGGCCAAATATATGAGCATTAGGCAAGGATTAATTTATTTTCTCATTTTCTATTACTACTGCTCCTTCTCCCCACTTTGCTAATTGTTTTGTCCTTTTCCTCTGGTTAAGGAAGAATCAGGGTAAAACATGATTGCTAACTGTTCTGCCACAGGCACCATATCAACTTCCCCATGAAGACTTTTCTTGATATGGAATGGCTAAAGACTAATTTTTTTAGGAATCACTGAGGCTTTGATTTCGTAAGTAGGACTCCTGGTGGGGAGTGGTGGTCTTGCCTGTGGCCACCCAAGAGATGACACTGGACTCCAAACACTCACTGGGAAGTGAGGTGACAGAAACAATGATTCAGACCAGTAACGTGATTACAAAGCTGGGGTCTCCAGCAGGGCTCCAGGTGGTCAGGTGTGGGTTTGAACATCTAAGGAAGCAATGGCATGGGAGGGGCAAGCATTGGGTGGGCCTTGAGTCACCTGACCATCAGGGACAGAGTCTAAGCATCTGGTGGCTACAGGGATCTCCAGCCCATGCTTTGCTTGGCCAGGGGTTCCTGAAGGATCTGCTGCAAACTTGGCCTTTGTGTGAGGTATTTTTCAATTCTATAGATTTGACTGTACTTGCCCAGGTACTCAGGTCGGCTAGGGGCATCAGTCTTTATCTGCCCAGTGTAAAGCCTCACCAGCAGGTCAGAGATGAAAGTTTCCTCAGTCTCCGCAAGCCGATGTGACTCCTTAACACCCCAACCATTGAACTGGGCCAGCTTACAGGTCTACAGAGACTCCATCACAGAGGTGATCTGGTTCACTTTGAGCAGGAGGCAGTTGCAGGACTTTCTGTCCACAGCCTTGGCAATCCTCTTAGGGTTAGTTACTGTGAGTTTATCCCCAACCACCTGGATATCTGTACTACTTGTGAACTTCTGCCAAGCTTTCCAGTCATCCTGGTCAAAGGGGTCTTTGATGAACACAACTGCATACTCCTGAATGAAGGAATTATACAGGTCAGCCACCTGGTCCGGCATGATGTACCTTCTGGAGTCATCAGGAGGTTTGAAGTCCAGGTCAACATAAAGAACCTAGAAGAACTATAAAACATGTGACATATATTTTACCTGCTCAAACATAAAGCAAAAATCGTCTTTGGCTGACTTGTGTACAGTGCACTGTCTCTACTTGTTTTAATGCAGATATGTATGCTGCCTTTAAAAGTTTATGTATCTTCAGAATGAGGGGACCAGACACCAATGAAAATAAATGGTTCAGGTGATCCATCATCTCAAAATGCCTCTATTGCAGTTTCCTTGGAGTTCTTCATCCAGAACAGTTTCAAGGTTGTTGGCTGAGATGGTCCAGACTCAAAAGCTACTCCAGCCAAGACTTAATCATAATCCTAAATTTTCACCAAAGATTAGCAGTGCCCCTAATCAGTAGGAAATAGTCCAGAGAGCTACACCCACATTCCTAAAAATAAATTATGAATGTTTATCATCATTTAGGAGGGTTGGTTACAAGTTGTTACTGGTGATGGTCAGGAAAAAAAAAGGTGAATAAAAGAGATTAGATTCAGAGATCTTATTCCAAAAAGAAAAAGGGGGGACATAGAAATAAGATAAAAGGATAGATTATTGAGTCTACTTTTAAATTAATAACCAAAAAACAACTACTAGTCTTGAATATTTTACATGGATTTTTGTATATTGATACAAATTTGAGGTTATTTTTGTTATGTTGTATGTGTGTTTCTACTCTTGTTTGGGATATTGTGCTTAAGCAACTCATTTAGAAATATAAAAGTATTGTTAAATACATTGGTTGATAATTAGTCTTCTATAATAGTCATCCACATCTATCAAACTATGATTATCTTAGTTATGTTTTCTAGGTATTCAGATACATATTTGAGATAGATAGGTAATCTTCCAACACTTCAAAGACCTACAGAATATGGAATTTAAAATGTTTTAATAACAGAATTTTTATGACAATGAGAAATGTCTGCTCACATTTACTTCAGAGAAGATGATGGACATTGAAGAAACATCATATGAAATTTTTTTTCTTTATGGCAATTGCTGACAGTTACTGTCCAAACTGAACCAGCAGGATACAAGAAGGGTGACTGATGAATTTTGCCAAGACAAGGTAGGACAGTCCTCCAAAATTCCCCACTCCACAGGAAAGTCTGTAAGATATGCTGTCAGACTTGAATGCCCCATCATTACAGAGAAACTTTAGGTGACTGTCCAGGCAGCCTGATGTCCCTGTCATTATGTAACATCTTCATCTTCTGGGGACTTTGATGGAGCTGAAGACTAAATAATTATAATTTTCATTAGTTACAATAGAAAGTAAATTAGATACAAAACTTTAGGCTCACCAAGATAAGATAGATAATTAAGTATTTTCTGTAATTTTTCAAATGCAAATGAATTGGATATTGTATAATAATTCCTACTTAACTGTTTTTGTTATATATAATTTTACTTTATTAAGGTTAAAACCTTCCCTTTTAATTAGATAAAAATGGGGAAATGCTGTGGAACAATCCTTTTCTACATTACGAATATGTGTTACTTTCATTGGTTAACAAAAATCTGACATGTTAACATCTGGGCAGGAAGTTAGGTGGGAAAGCCAAACTGAGAAGGGTGGGAAGAAGGAGGGCAGAATCAGAGGAGACACCAGCCAGCTGCTGAGGAAGCAGGATGTATTAAAAATTAGGTAACAAACCATGAGCCATGTAGCAAAGCATAGATAAGAAATATGGGTTAATTTAAATGTAATAGTTAGCTAATAACAAGCCTGAGCTATTGGCCAAGCACTTATAATTTATACTGAGCCTCAGAGTGATTATTTGAGAATGGCTGCAGGACAGGAAATGTCTGCCTGCAGTGAAGGATGTATGTTGGTCATCTCAGTTGTCTATGCTAGCCACAGGTGGTTGTGGGTATTCTTATTTTCCCTGATTGGGCAGTCACAAGAAGCCTTTCTCTCCTGTGCTCTGTTGTAGCATCAGACTATCATTGTATTGAAGTTCCCCATTCTGTCAAGCTTGATTAAGCTTCACCTTGTGCTCTTCTCTACTTTCTAGAGTACCCAGTCTGCCAGCAATGTGTTCCATGCTTACAAAAATGAGCTCACTGCTTTGTTCTTATAGTGGCTTTGTAGCATTACTTAGGGACAGAGCATTATACATGAAATATTTGTGCATTGTCAACTCCATTAACAATTAATTAAATAATGTTCAATTCCATAAAAATTAATTATTCAATTAAGTGTGTTTGTGTGTATGTGTGTGTGTATGTGTGTGTGTGTGT